>NKCI01000307.1:0-35495 GCA_003946985.1 Fusarium duplospermum | reverse complement strand
TAGCCCCTTATAATATAGCTATATATACCTCTTATATAATAGATCTTATTTATATAACTAGTTATATAAAATGTCATATAACCTTATTTATACGACCAGTTATATATATATAAGTCCCCCACGATGTAATAGTTGTTAGGTAAGAGCGTCGTTGCTGCAGGGGGCTGTCATAACTTGTAGAACAAAGCTGCACAAATCATGTTATGCACACACAGTGTTAGCTATCAAGTAACATTCTGTATGGGGAAAAGGGAGGGATTGGGTAACACCCGGACAAGGATCGGGCGGGAGTGAGCCGCCTCCGAGCCGTCCTCGGCAAAGGTACTTTCATTGACTCAATGAGACTTGGCGTAGTGGACAATGCCAGGCTGGCTTCTTATGATCGACGGTCCAGCATCGCGTCTGGGCGTTTATTCAGACGCGACAATTTTCACACCTACCTACCCTACGCTGTGCCAACTGATACAACTTGTCGTGATAACATCTCAATATTGGTACAGAATTTCTATCGTGATCTCTATCTTCTTGCGTAAAGGAATTTTTAAGCCTTAAGGCGCTACATTTTAGGGAATAAAGGTCGGGGTTGCCGGAACATAGCGTCGTGTTTGTATTGGGAGAAAGACCACGAAAGACAAACCGAATCAAGAATAAACCATTGAGCTCATAATTCGGCAACTGATGTTAACATCTTTGATAAACGCAACATTGTCCTTGTACCCTTTTGAGACTTGAGCTTTCAAGTTATCTCCATAACTGCCATTTGTGCGAGGTATGTTGGGTGCAAGCGCATTGTAAGAAATCTGGGCTTATTGTTAGTTGATGAGACGAGCAAAGCATGGTGAGGCGCTTGGAAAAACAGAACTAGAGTACGGAATTTGCCCGGTAGATTCCTAAGGAATTTGATCAAGCACCGAGTGCTTGATTTGTTTTGTCTGCACCAATGCAGCGCGCCCTCCACTTTAAGGAGCAACTATCTGATGGCTTTGGTATACCACCCCCTTCCAAAGCTCTTTTATATCCCATCATGCCGCTATAGAGCATTCTGCTTGCCACTTAGAATCTCAGAGTGCCTTTCTTGTATAAACCGCGAAACAATGTAGTAGCTAAGGTCATCATGTAGTCTCCGCGCTTTAATTATCGCAGTATCATTCACGCCTCAAAGATTTTGGCATCCGAGACCCTACTCTGCACCATAGACAGACAAAGCCCTATGCGCGTGCCTCTTCAATAGCAGCCCTAGCAGCTAAATAAAGAACGGTGAGAAGTAGAGCACGTGTAAGAAGAGGTCATACGATGTTTGTAAAAACTAAAAGATTAAGGCCTTGTGTATAAACCTTGAACTTGTATTGAAGGAAAACAATTCACGACTTCTGACAATAGAGCAAGCAGGACTATCTTGAAGGTATTTGCCAGGACTTCACGTCGTGCTAGGCATGAGTTGGGAGCTCCGCATAAGGGTTCTTGGCGTTATCAACTCTCGCATAACAAGAACCAGGTTGGCAAAGGCCCTTCCTGGAGTCGCCGGACTTGGCGAGACTCTCAGCTCGACGCCACGGCGGCTATGACGCTTCAGCTGCACTTTTATATCAGGCATTTCTGACCAAGACAGTAACCCCCCAAATGCAGCTTTCGACTTGGCACCAATGATTGGACTCAAGAGCGGTTCAGCTCCTCTTTGTCAGTTTTGCTTTAAATTCGAGGCTCCCAGCCCGAATAATGGATGTTTTCTTCGTTTCCTCCTCTCTTTGTTCTATTCCCTCGTACAGCCTCATACAGGACTTAGTAATTCTTCCTAGGGACCTTTATTCTTCCATCTTTCTCGGCCAGTTATATTGAATTTTCCGTCGCTCGCATCTCAACAACCATTATCAACGTTCATCAGCAGCGAGATTCTTGTCAACGTGGCAGACATGGTTCTTCTGAGCTGTGCCAGACCATTTCTAGATGGCATCAGGGCGCTTTTCAACCTCTTCTTCGGTGCCTTGAAATTCCTCTGGAGAATCACCAAGCTCCTCTTCGGCAAAATTCGGTTCTCCATCCAGCAACTGAAACGCCATTTTAATGCGGTTCGCAACGGTCCTGAGAACCCGAAACCACTCTTCAAGTCGTCCACTCTATCTACAGTTCTATGCTGCCTCTTACACTTGATCCCTATGTTGGTAACTATTGCTCTCATCGCGCTTAATCTTCTCGGTTTCTTTATTGGCCGAGAATTGGACGGTCTTGGGCGGGATAGCGTCAAGCTCGGGGTCTTACAGGTTGCGGCCAAGGTGCATGAGCTCTTCATCATTGCTAGCCTGGGAGCGGTCATCTTCGATGTCGTCCGAGATGAATTAGCTAGGGGCGAAGGACTTCCCTTAGGTCTCATGGGCGTTGGGTTTTCTTTCAGCTCAGTCAGGTAATTCCAAGCATTCGCCGCAGCGTTCAGTATTGAAAATGGTATTGACTCCAGATTTCACAGCTTTTTCTTCTCGTCAGATTTCTGGGCTGGAGTTTCTTTCAGTCATCCTCGGAAAATGCGCATTATAGCCCTGGTTGTTACTTCAGGGCTAATTGCTCCCCTCGTCGGCCCTACAAGTGCTGTGCTCATGATCCCGAGAGAGTTGAGTTGGGCAGCTGGCGGAGGATATTTGTGGCTCAACGGTAGGGTCATTCACATCCTACGTATACTGGCTAAAGTAACCATACTTGGAATAGGCACAAAGAACCAGCTCTGGCCATCGAAGCTGGAGAAGGGCCGCTCCCCAGAAGATGATGAGGTGCATTGCATAGCCGGAGGCTGGGAGGACATTCGCGACAACTACAAGACGTGGGCCTCTGACGCTCGTCAGGCCGTACCTTCTTTTGAGGTCCCTCAAGGACTTGGCCGAAAGCTATATGCTCGAACGCGTCAAACCGACGCATTTGGAGAAGAAACATGGCTCTTCACTGCCCACAGCGATTTGTCCATAATGCAGAGCCATATGTATAGCATCTGGTCAAGTGCATTGCACTACTTGGCAAAGAAAGAGTCAGGATATCTCAGACTGAGAAAGGCTTCAGCCAGAACCGCTACAGTTGAATCAGACCTTCCGGCTGTGCGAGTTAGTTGTTCTCCATTGACGGATAACTCCTATTCTCATTTATCCCTGTTCAACTTCCCAGTACTTGCCGAGTACAACCACGATACTGATCATTTGTATGAGGGGTATCAGGTAGTCAATGCCACGGATGTCTTTGAGAGAAAGATGAAAGCCAGCCCTGATTCAGTGCCGGGGTCAACTGGCTTCCGGGTTCTGAGTGCAGGCCTTCAACTTCCCCCATTTCCTGACCAGTCTGCGTCCTTCGGCGTGATAATATTCACTCGATCGAGGCGGGGAATGGGATACGGCGCTTCTCAGGCATGCTCAATTGATGCTCGCTGGGCGAAGGGGAAGTCATTCATTCATGAGTCAAGGACAAGTATTCAACCGGTGCCGATATACTATCCTCGACATTTGACAATTGAAAGCGAATTTGAGGGAGACTTTAGTTCTACATCATTCTCTCCACCAAACGACGGAACTTGGCGGCGGGTTAATATCACAACCGGATGGTTCGATCAACTAACCCCAAGACAACCTCCGAAAAAGCGGCCAAGCGACGACGACGACGACGATTCTTCTACAAATCAGACAACGTTGGAGAGTGTCCTCAACACCATCATCTGGGATGCTCCGGCGGAATATACGAGACAGACAATCTGGGAAGTGGAATTTGCCATTGGCCTCACTCTAATCGATGGGATGTCGCGATCATGCTGCGATCGGGATTTTGATGCCATTTGGAAAGAGTTCCCAGCAAATTTATGGCTTGGGAGGGATGAGGATATTATGATGGGGTCGTGGGAACTGATAAAGTCGAAAGCCAAGGAACTGCTCAAGAAAGGCAAACTGGAGGACAAGCCCTGCCCGTCTGATCGCGGGGAGTGCACAGCAGTGAAAATGAACGTCTCAATCACTGGGTACGCAATGACGGCAGTGGGTTGGTTCGACTATTTCTGTATTGCTGTTCTTTTGATCCAAGTTGTCATTGCCACTGGACACATCATTGTTCTAGTGCGTTGGGGAAAGGATTCTAGTGCCTGGGAGAGTATACCTGAGTTGGTAGCATTGGCTATGAACTCGGAGCCGCCTGAGCTTGTTGGTGAGCCGGGTCTCAACAATGTCTCGGCTGGAATTGACACATTTGGTCCACGCCAGAAGATCGGCTGGGTTGAGGTAGTTGACGACGACGTGACTCAGGATATCACATCAGGAAGTCAGTTACAACCCACGAGCGGGAGACAGAAACTTCAGCTGAGATTAGGAATCTCACGTCAAACGGGGCAGGATAAACAGATTTCAGCACGAGCCAAAGAAGGAGAAGTATTTTATTGAATACCTGCTTATCAAGACATCCTGAGACATAGTAATGAATACTAGCAACGATATGCTAGGCATGGATTTTCATGATACAGATAGATATCCGCTACTGTTTGCACAAGAAGCTTAACCAAGAATCTCAACCGATCCAGTTCGAGGGAGTTCGTTTCTATCTCTGGTAAATCTTGAACGCCGGCCCACAAGACATACATACACCGCTTTTCACTTCTCTCTTGTCACTAGTGTGCAGCTCCAAGGATGTCAAACTTTATTATTCGGGTGCCTAACGTACCCATGGTCATATTTAAGCCAACGCACACGTATCCAAGACAAAAGGCCCTGTGTGGCTGTGCCAGGCTGTCGTTATCAACACCAATAAACCAATATTCGGTTAAAGCAGTGAGCTAAGTATGCACAATTACCCCATTGAACATTGCCATCCCCTGATTGGACTCGCATTGTATCCCTATTTGAGCCATGTGGCCATTGCGGGGCGTTGATCTCGTTCACCAGCCGGCGTTCTGCGAGCATGTCCCAAGTCAATATCTAACCGTTTCTGTAGAATGGAGGGCATATAACGGAGTTTGTCTTGCAAATTCTTTTGGTCTCACCGCTATGATGTATCTTGAATTCATGGTCAAAGTTGAGGACCTCTGACTGCTGAAGGGGTTCAAGAATTCGCATTGTAGAACTAAAAAGGGTCGGCAAGGCCTTCACCATTCCCTTACTTGAATGTCTAAATCGTATGAGAGAGTTTCATTTTTCTTGAATTAAATCTGTGTGATGTAACTGTGCTGTTAAAGTTGGTGTTGCGAGTGCTGGGCTGTGACGGTCCTGTGGGTGATCCCAAACTGGTAATCGCCGAACAATATTTTGGTGTGCCAAGCTTGGGGCAAGGAGGCCACCCTGTCCTCTAAAATAAAGTGCTCACCAGATCTCTTGATGAGGGTCTCTTGTATGCATCTCCAGTGTTATTGTGTTATGAAGGCTTGGGTATAAGCTTTAGTTGTTTTATAGCTGTGTTATCTCTGTTGAGTTGTCCGAGCCCCCCCCCCCCCCTTGCCCTGTGCAGCCTCTTGACTATGCATCTCCAGTCTGGACCTGATCGTGGCCCTGGCATATGTTTGGACGAAGGTCGCATTTGCACAACTGCTGGAAGATGAACAAGTTACGGAGTACCCAATAAGAGAGTCGGAAATGGCCTTGTAGTGGGACTCCATCTTCATTCGTGGAACGTGCAAAGGCCCTCCAAGCTGTTAATTCAAGATCATTATTGGTTGTCATACGCTTCTCTGCATTGCCTCCATCACCCGACAATTGGAAACAAAGCATTGACATATGACGATGAATTAAAAACAAAGACTTTTTACGGCTGCCTTTTGAGGGTGGCAGAGTCCTTGGCAGATGAGTGATGCCCTCTGATTGACCAGAATACGAGAAATCAGACCCTGTCAATCCTTCGAGGCCAAGCTAACGGTTTTAAAGTGTCAAGCTGAGAACTAGGCTGCCGCTTTATTGGTGCCCCCTACGGCTGTAACCGAGTTGACGCACTAGACGACAGGGGCAGACAGCGATCAGGAGGATTTGTTTCGATTGCCTTGGCTTGTGGGTTCTAGATCTTGGGGCTCGTATGTCGCATGACGTGTCGCCATGGGAACAGAATCCTCTGAGGCTGTGAAGATCTTTGTTTTTGCGGGTGCCTGGAATGAGGTTATTCAGGCCATGTTTGCTTTTAAGGTTGGTCCCTATTTAATCCTGCATGATGCCTTATAGGATGTAAACACACACTTCTACAGTCTTCTCACTGCATCCACACCGTTCTATTCTACAAACACCAACTCAACAGCTTCCAGAAATCTATTCAAAATGTTCACCAAGACCATCTGCTCTCTTCTCGTCCTATCCTCCGCCGCCCAGGGCTTCAAGTTCACCGGCCCCGAGGGCGACAGTCTCGATGTGACCGGCAACATCACCATCACCTGGAAGCCGGAGAACAAGACCACCGGGGAACAGCTCGACCTCTTCTGGTACACCAAGCCCACTGACCTCCTGACGCTCAGCTTCATGATCGACAGCGACGTCAACATCACCAAGGGGGAGTATATCTGGTCGCCGTCCACCAACACGCGCAACGAGTTGCGAAAATATGATTCTCTCACCAAGCAAAGCCTCTTCCGCTTCCAGGCCGAATTTTATGATGGAGATGAAAAGACTCAAGATGATGTTTTCAGCGACAACTACACTATTACTGGACTGGACAAGGAGGAGGCAAATGCCGGGTCCCCGGTCATGCCTACGTGGGGAATGGTTGCTGGTGGACTTGCTGCAGCTGGATTGATGATGGCATAAGGGGATTAGCACCGTCGCCCTTGCATCTGTGGGGATCAGGGGTAGGTGTTGAATGTCAGGGATTCTTACATGAGGATCCAGGACAAGGCCATGGGTTAAATGCAGGAGGACTATTGTTATGTTACTCGTTACCTATCTTGATTCACATTGGGGATTGGTTGGGGAGTTCTTCTAGCTAAATGGGCTTTTTTTCTCCCATGAACATTAAAGGGTTTTTAGCCAAACGACACATCTCTATAAACTAATGACGAAGGATTATGAACACCGATGAGCGGGGTATAAAATATTTGAACGATATTGGTCTATGAATTAGTCTATGAATTACTCTATGAATTATGTGATAAATGAAATACAGCTGTACTGTGACTGATAACAAAAAAAACCGTCTATATGCGAAAGATCTGCTGGACTGAGAAACGCTGCAAAGAAAACCACCCAATCTTGAACCAACGCCAACACCTTGCTGCTTCAAAACACTCAAGCCTTCTTCTTCTTTCCAATGTTCCACTTCTTAACACGGAACAGGTAATAAGAAACAACAGCAACAAAGATATTAAACACAATGTACACCCACACGATACCAAAGTTGCGCCACCTTTCGCTGTTGTAGATGTTGGAACCAGCCATGAACTGGTCGGCGTTGGTGAGCGAGCAGTAACTGCAGTTCTCCATGGCATCTGGGTTTTGAAGCTGTCCGGGTGCCATCTTGAGATAGTCGGCCATGTATTCGCCACAGGTCTGGTTGTCGGGAGGGTTGAAGATGGATGTTTCGGCTGCGGAACATGTGACGGCTCGGCCAGCTAGTTGTGTAGAAACAATGCCGGCGACCCAATAGGTAAAGGGACTGACTCGGTACATGAAGATCCAGAAACCGGGGAGGGCCGTTGGAGACTGCATGACACCGCAAAAGGTCAAAGAGAGAAGAACCAAGAGAGTGACGATTCCAGAAGCGGTGAGTGCGTCGGGAAGAGCGGCGATGGTCATCTGAGCGAAGGAGCTAGCGTAGAGAAGGAGCTGGATCATGAACAAAAGGACAAGGCCTTGACGGGCTGAATCTTGAATACCGACGATGGGGTAGTAGAATGTCGCAAAGATGAGGATGCCGGTGAGGACCTGGTAGGGAATCTCGACGATGACGTTTGCAATGAGGAAAGCTTTCCAGGAATAGGCCTTGCTGGGGCGCTCACGGACTTCGTAGAGGGAGCGCTGGGTAACGAAATGAGGTTGGATCTGGAGTCTGTTAGTATGAGTCTAGAGGAGGGCTGTTGAGGGACTTACCTGTTGGACGATGGTGGAGAAAATGGTGATAATCATGAAGACTGCAAACATAATGTTCTGCATGCCAGCAAGAGTACCATCAGCCTTCCAGAAAGAGAAGCCAACGAAGAGACCGGCGATAGTTCCAAGCATCAGCTTTGACAGGATGTACGAAGGCATTCTCCAGTATTGCTGGAATACTCGAACCGTCACCTCTCGAAGCTGGTCGGCAAAAGGCATGGCAAACTCAGAGTGGCTGTCGGCGTTATCTTGGTCAGACGAAGCGTTTGGCTTTTCCATGGTGATCCGATCAACCTCAGCTTCAACATCGGATCGCTCTTGGCTTGCCTTCCACACGCTGTGCCAGTCTTGACCAGAAGAGTTGGTACCGTTGTTGACAATCTCAAGCATCCATTCAGCGGGGTTCTCCTCATCTCCACAAGCTCGAGCGCCATTGTTCTGGAAGTAAGTCAGAAGCTTGCGGGAGTTATCGCCAATGTCGCCGAAGTAAACAGTCTTGCCACCACGAGCCAAGAAGAGCAGACGATCGAATTGCTGAAAGAGAACAGCACTAGGCTGATGCACCGTGCAAAGAATAGCCTGACCGGCATCCGCAAGCTTCCTCAGAAACGCGACAATAGCCCAAGAGCTCTGCGAGTCGAGACCACTCGTCGGTTCATCGAGGAAGAGGAGGAGCTTTGGCTTGGCGGCGAGTTCGACTCCGATGGTTAGAAGCTTGCGTTGTTCCACGTTGAGGCCTTCACCGGGGACGCCGACTACTGCGTTGGCGAAATCTCTCATGTTGAGCATGTCGATTACTTCTTCGACCCATTGGTGCTTTTCTTCGATGGGGACGGATTTGGGTTGGCGGAGCATGGCGCTGAAGCGGAGACTCTCGCGGACGGTAGAGGTGTCGAGGTGAAGATCTAGAATGCTATTAGTATTGGGTGAGAAAAGGGTGGTGAGTTGGTTCTTACCTTGCTGCTGAACATAGCCAGTCTTTCGCTGGAAGCTGGCGTCCAAGGGTCGACCGTTAACGAACAGATCGCCAGTGATAACACCCATTGTAGTTCGCTGAGCGAGCACATCCAACAGAGTAGTCTTTCCAGCGCCACTCACGCCCATCAGAGCAGTAAGAGTACCAGGCTTGACCCATCCAGTGACGTTGTCCAAGAGCCTTCTGGGTTCGCCCTTGATCTCAATGTCATAGACAAGATCCTTCCATGTAAAGATATCAGTCTGGGGTTCCATGGCGGGAAGAGTTCCAGCATCCGAGCCTCGAGACACGGGAAGTTCCTCATTGATAGAACTCCTGTCAACACCTCCCTGAAGGTGGGCGGGAACGTGGCCACGCTGGAAGACGAGAACCTCAGCCTTGCTCGCAGTCTTGGAGTTGATCTCAGTAGCGACAAAGTAGATGATCATGAAACCGATGAGGAAAGCAAAGAGGATGCCGAGATTGCGCCAAACGTGGGAATAGTAGTACTTGTAGTTGGTCTCGATGAAGGAGTCACCGTTGACGGTGTACTCGCCAGCCACAGCACCGACAGCGGAGCAAATCCAGGAGTCGCCGGAGAGAGGTGTGTAAGCTGGGATGATGGACGAGCATGTAAAGTTTCGGCCGTGGAATTCGTTGGCGATGAGGATCTCGAAGCCATAGAAGATTGGGTTGATCCACCTGTAGAAGATTAGTTACTGTCTTGACGTGAGGCTATCACCACCACCCACCTGATCCAACTAAACCAATCGTGCATCTGTGGCACTCGAATCATGAAGCCCGTGTAAATAACAAGAGCTAAAACCATAACACCAGCAAGCAACATGGCTTGAGAGACCGTCTTTGTGATGGCAGCCAGAGTTCGGAAGATGGCCGACATGACAAAGGTGCAGAGATAGGTAATCAGGAAATAGAGGAAGAACTGCCCAGCCTCTCGGCGCAAACCAGCCATGAAATAGAGGATGAGATTAAACACCGCTCCCGTGATGAACTTGATCGGTATATCTGCGACGATGCCGGATATGGCTTCAGCGGCGGGGTGATAGAATGCATATGACGCATGTTTCTCAACAATAGGTCGTTGCTCGTAAAGGTTGTTGATTTCAGAAATAGCAGTAAGAGCGTTCATAAGAATAGCCATAAAGAGAACAGCTCCTTTCGAGTAGAACCCAGCTGTTGCGTCGGGGGTGTTGTAAAAGACTGAACCGATAATCAGGGCCATGATCACGTTGGTTGCGACACTAGTTGCTGTGGCAGAGAGGTCGTTCCAGATACGTTGGTAGGATCGTTTGGTGGTAAGTCTGATCTGAGTTGCCAAGCTAATGATGTAGGGGGACTTGGGGCGGACGTGCTTCGCTTGTCTGTGAAATTGTTAGTCGATAGTTGAGATGATGTTGAAATGTCATGTACTCACCTGAAGTTCTTCTGTTCCCTGAGTTCTTGGATGGCTCCGGACCTGGGATCAATAGGGAACTCTTGCTGGTACAGCTCAATCTGCTCCTTCAAAGCCCTATACTCAGGAGAGTTGAGCCAATAAGTCTCAAACTCCTCAGGAGTACGAGGAACCCGATTCTCCATACCCGGTCGGATCTGGCGCTCCTGAGGGTTGGTCACAGAAGTAAGGAAGTCGCCTGTGGTCTGTCGCTGAGGGCAAAGCCAGCCCATTCGCTCAAAGTAGTCCTTGGCTTCGCTGGCGGGGCCAAAGTAGATCTGTCGGCCTTCGTACAAGACGACGGCCTTGTCGAAGAGGTCGTAGATGGCTTGACTAGCTTGGTAGATGGCCATGGCATGGGCACTGCCGGTATAATCGGAGGCAAGACGGATGGTCTGGGCAAACTTCAAAGCTGTCGCAGAATCCAAGCCGCGGGTGCTATGAAGTGTCAGAAAAGAGGCCGCCATGACGAGAATCTCACTAACCTATTATCCCAAGCAGCCATAGGCGACTGCGCAAGAATCATCTCAGCGATACTAACACGCTTCCTCTCTCCTCCCGAAACACCACGGATAAAGTCGTTGCCAATCTTGGTATTATATGTGTGTCGAAGGCCGCAAACCGCCATGACGATCTTGGTGGCAACCGCGCAAGACTCTTCGCGGGATTGGCCGGAAAGAAGGACAGGATGGGAAGGCATTCGGCAAGCAGCTGCGAATTCGAGGGTTTGGCCGACGGTGAGATGAGGGAAGTGCTTGTCGACCTGTTTGATAGAAGGGTTAGTTGGGGTCTGGAGTTCTGGGTGTCGGGATACTTGCCTCTTGGTTGTATGTAGTCTCGCCCTTGAACTCCTTCATCATATCCTTCTGAGGAATACCATTGTAATGAATAGTCGATGACTCTCCAATACCCAATCCCTCGAGTTCACCAGTGATGGTCTTCAACAGTGTGCTGCATCCCGAGCCAGGTCGTCCAAGAACGATCAAAAGCTCACCACCGCGAAGAAGACCATCAAACTGGTTAAGAATCCGCTTAGGCTCCTTCTTTCCAAAGCTAAGATGCTCTCCAATTCGCAGGGGGGCTTGGATAACGTCGCCAAGAGTCTGTTGAAGCTGAAGAGCTGCGCCAGTGCCTGAGACACTGAGATCCTTGTAAGCGACTCCAGCAGACTTGAGACTAACGCCCCCATCCTGGAGTTGCTGCATAAAATGCGGGAGCCATTGAGCAAGGTCGAAATCTTTGCTCGTAGGGTCCAAAGCAGGATCTTGCGCATCAGGAGTGAGATCAGGGATACCAGATGAAACAGCAGCTAAGCTCTGTCGTCGCTGTGAAATAGAAGTAGCGATTCTCTGAAGCTCCTGACGATCTCCCTCCTCGATCATCATGGTATCTCTCTGGGCGCTGTGCAGCCGTGTGGCCATACTCAAGGAGCCATCGCTAAGGGTTCTGGTTCTGACACCCGATCGGATAGGTGCAAATTCGACGTCGACAGTCGGACTGTCTGATGATCTTCGTTCGGTCATGGTGATTGGAATGACACTATCCCCGTGAGAGCTTGTAATTGGGAAAAGTGTCTGTGTTTGTGTTATCCCCTTTCATCCAGGGGCCAGTGAACATATAAATAATATTAAATTCTAGCTGATAAACTACACATACGTCATCTTTGTTAATCAAGGGTCGGGGTATCGACGAACCCGACGAATTCAATGGAAGCGGGAAATTGTCAAAACCGTAAAGCAAAGCTTGTGTGAGGTTCAGGCCGCGGATACCGAGACTAGAGTCTGCACTGTCGGGGTGTTGGGCACTCCCCGAATCCGCCAACAGCATAGCGTTAAATCCGGGGGGACCTTCGCTTTCGCTTCCGCAGAGAGGTGGGTGAGGTGAGTCAGCGGAAAGCCATCGAAAACGGCTTGGAGAGAGAAACAACGTCAACAAACCAGGTACAAGGGAAGAGCATAGCCACGTAGACGCTAATCTACGGCGACATGATGCGTCCGCAACCCGAGCCGTGCTGTCAATGCCATCTCTCTAGGGCTGACGGGACTTGGTTAAGGTTCTGCCAGGGTCGGGGAGTCGGGGGCACGAGGAACCCGAAAGAGATGACGGCAGATGGCTAGTGCCTTTCCGTTTTCAGAACTCTAACTGCCGCTTAGTAAGAGGAGGAATTGAACGTTCGGGCTGATTGTGGGCCTGATAAGGAGTACATTTTAATCTGCAATTTTGTCCGGATGTTTCAAGTACTCTTTAACGACGCGGGAACTAAGCATCTTCCGGAAGACATACAACAACACGGAAGACACTTCACAAGAACGGATGCCGTTTACTTTGCGCCCTATTGACATCGCTTAGACTGAGTTTGCTACATGCAAACAGCTTAGCCAGACCACCAACGGCCGAGATATGGGCGCTCGCACTAAAAGCCAAAGCATCAATAACGGCTAACAGCTCAGGTGAAGGCCAGGCATTCCAGTCAAGAAATTGACCCAATGCCTTGTCTCACCCCAGCAAATGAGTCCCATGGAATACTGTGGATGAACGCAACGGCATTTGAAACGCACGTCCCCCTACTCGCCAACAGGCAGGACCCTTGATCCAACACTGTTCTAGACCTGGCCTTCAGCTTGGGACATTCGGCTCGACAATGGCATTGCCCTGTGCGGTTAGGAGCTATCCCTGCAGGACCACCAATGAGGTTAATACGAGAAGAGGCTTCATTTGAGTTTGTTCGATGTGATCTGCATGCAATCACATTCTGGTGTTTTGGTTGGTATCTAACTAGTTGACAGATTTGTGACTGGTCTGAATTGACACCATCACATCAGACCATTTCCAACTACCGGTAAACCGGCGAGGCACGCCGTTGTCGAAAAACTTGAGACACTAAGACGCCCTCAGATGGCAGAAGGGCCTCACTTTATAGTCTAATTATTAATAAACTAAGGGATAAAAAAGAGAAATAATAATATAATTATCTTCTAATACTATTAAAGTACTTTTAATAATTTTCTTAGGATTCTTAGACCTTAAATCTAATCATTTTACTGTACCTAAATAACCATTGAGGGTTAGTTTGGTGTCTCAAGTTTTTCTACGACCGCGTGGGAGGGTTCAGTAATTTAAGCTAGAAGCTTGGCACGGCATGTCTAGGGGCAACAATCTGGTCTATTGATAAATTTGGACAGCTGCCAGGCTAATTTTGACAAGATCGTCGCTCACTCACTCGCACTAAGAGAGCATAGAGCTGTAGGCGGGCCCCAAGGTCGAGCTAGTAGTGAAGATAGTTCCAAAGCTGTGATCAAGACAAAAGAACCATGTGGTTTGGTTGAGACGGGTGATTCCGGCAGTAGATCTTGGTGCTCGAGACCAACTGCCATATGCAGCATGGATGGCTCAACCCAATGCCTTGCACCTTGCAATTTCTAGTTAAGATATTAGGTAACATTATTTGCCTGTCCTCTCGGGGGTTTCTTTTCTGTGTGGTTCCGGTCTGCGCTTGCATGGCAGCCCACAACACCATGACTGAAATAAATCCCCTAACCCACCTTCTACAACATGAACAGAATACCACAGTCAAAGGTAATAAATTTCAAAGCTCTTTCAAAACTTGCGATAGAGGCCAGCTGAATACGACGACGGTCCTATTTAGAAAAAGCCGACTCGGTGAATTCAACTCCGGTACGGGGATCGGGGATTCCGGCCGAGTAGAGACAGGCTAACTCCGGCACGCCACCTGAATACTCCGTCCTCATGAATTAGACGACTTGAAATATAAATATCAATTCAAATTGCTCAATAGTGATGGTTTTTATGCAGTAGTCTTTTGTGCTTGTTCTTGCATCCAAGAAACCAGACCGAAAAATTCCTACAATACAACATAACATCCCTCACAATGGCATACGTACCATCTCCTGTCCAGCCCGTGGCAAGATCACCTTTCTCGATGCCCGAATCTCCATCCTCTATCTCAAAGACATCAACCCTGCACAGCGTTTCCGAAAAGGAAGAGTAAGTCGTCGTTGTTCATCCCATGCACTGGTACAAGTCCTTACCAAATGCCCCAGACTCAAAGGCACTTGTCCTATTCACGGAACCTCCCAAACACCCCATCTCGAAAAGATGCTACAAGCCCGCCCAAGGGCCGAGCTGCAACAGCTCACGGCTGCTCTCAATGACTTGGCCGATGAGAACCGATGCGCCAAATGCGCCGTGCAAACCATAACAAGCATCTTGATGGGGTATGTTCAGGATGTGCGATGGGCCAAGAAGAATGGCAAATGGTCGAAAGAGGATAAGAAGGCGCTGAAGATGGAGATTAAGGGGTTGGCCAAGGGTGTCAAGGCGGACATCAAGAGCCGTAAAGCTGAGATGAAGAGTGAGACGAAGAACCACTGATGCACCGTTGAACAGAGTTCTTTTAATGTTTGTGGCGAGTATGTACAAGATGGACAGCAGATTGTTATTCCCTTGGTTTACTTATGTACTTTTAATAGCTTCAAGTTGATGGTCAACGTTCCCCGAATATGTCCCATTTCTCGTGATCTGTGGGAGAGTTCTTTCTTGGTTCTAGAAAAGCAAAAAGCCCGCCGCTATTGAGAGATTTTCTAGTCTATGAAAAGAAGAAGAAGAAGAATAAAATACGATTTAAGGAGACGCAAGTATGGGCCGGTAATGGTGAAGGCTGCACAATTATAACCGCATGGCCTCCATGGATTTTCCCCCTTTAAATGCATCTTGCTTTAGGGTAAACTGGTGGACATGATGATAGTCCAGCAGCAACACCATTCGCCTGACTCACTGTTAGCTCTAAATACGATGGAAACGAGAAAATCCACTCGTATGAATTTAACTGTAAATTTCGAGCTGAAAAATGACCCTTTATAAAGCCTCATATCTTTGAGGTGAGCTTCTGTTCAGTCTCATGGCATTGTAGAAAAGACATGAGAGAGGAAGAAGATGCAAGTCGATCGATCGAGGGCAAATCTCAAAACCTGATTGGCTGAATGCCTCGGAAGCCATTCCCCGACAGATCCGATTGGCCCAGATACGATTACGTGAGAACAGAGAAATCTCAATTGAGAATCCCCTGCGCATCCCTGCACGTGAAAATCGCTTACTCATTCATCTCAGTCAATCAGCAGACGGAATCTGCGACGCCTGCCCTCCTACGTCATTTGACAAGGTTTTACAGGGATACCTCATCTCGACCGCAGAAACCGGTTCTTTCACACCCTGTCCGCGTATGGCTGTCGGTATGACGCGCTCCTCGTCATCTCCGCAGTTGAGATCCTGTTTGTAGCATGTAGCCATAGAACAAAAGAACACTCGAGTCTCCGCAACTCCGTCCAAACTAGCCATCTCCTTTCAACATCTTCAATATCCCCACAGCCGTAACCATGCCTCCAGCCCCGACACAGGTAGCTAGCGTAACTCTGATTTAGGGGATAAGCGACTGACATAAAGCAGGATGTTGAGCAGCGCGACGGTCTGTCTGATGACAGTCAGGGCACGAGTGCCAACCACAATGAGGAGGAGGCGCCGGTGAAGAAGGAGAAGACGCGCAAGAAGAGCAAGAAGAACAAGGTCGAGCGACGCAAGAGGCGGTCCATGTTTTCCGACGATGAGATGGACATGGGCATGACGCAAGGAAACTGGGGGATGCAGGAACAGCAGCAACCGCAAATGAAACAGATGCAACAACCACAGCAGCAGCAAGGTGGTGGTGGGAAGAGTGATGCGCTTAGTCTGCATCTTGAGTTGAACTTGGAGATTGAGATCCAGCTGAAGGCGAGGATCCATGGTGATCTTACGCTCACATTGCTGTAAGTTGAGATGCAAGGACTTGCGTGAACCCTAACTGACATTTTACCAGGAACTAGAGGGGATATGGTATGATGCATACAAAGATGGGCATCAATACGGCTGGGCATGTTTTTATATATACCTTGTGGGCCCAGGTCTGGTTACGGTTCGCATTTACGACAAATGGAGGCAGAATCTACTCCTCTAAGAATTTAGCATTGGTTTCATGATATTGGCCTTGCAGGTTTATTTAGTTTCATTTAATCTACAACTTCACTTTTTCGATTGTGGCACAATTTGTTTTCGGACAATTCCGAGTCTATTAACCGTCTCTGTCTATCTCATCTTTGGCAGCTCATCAGCTGCGGCCAGGGTAGTCTATTTGCTCCCCAAGTTGACCCATTGTCCTTTTTTTTGTTGTTTTATAGTTTTTCCCTATTTTTTTGTGTTTTTAAGGTGTTTTTTTGCTGGACTCAGTCAGCTCCCCATCCTTCTAGGTACTCACCATAAGTGGTCCCTCATCGCCCCCATCGTAGTAGATTGTTCATCTACTTCTTCTTGTCCTTGGTGGTGGTGTACAGGTTGTCGTCATTGGCGGCCTGCTCCTGGAAGCAGTCATCGCAGACAAAGTCCGAGTAGCTGGTGCCGGACGAGGTTTGACCCTGGCAGGGTCTGTCCTGGGTGACATCCTCGCACTTAACCCGTCCGTCCTCGCGGAGGAACCGGATGGTGCCGCAGTGGATGCAGCGGGCAGCAGTGTAGGAAATCTGACACATCGTGGTGATGAGTGGAAGAAGGTTGGTGGTTGTGGTGAGAGCTGAGAGCTAAGAAAGCTGAGAGTGTCTGTTGATGGTGAGAGTTTGTTGAGAGTCGTCGTGGTTCTCAGAGTGCTGTGTGTGTTTGTGTGTCGAGAAGAAAAAGGTGACCAAGTCAGGGGGCCTTGGGTCTTTTTATACTTGAGAGAGACGGAAACGGTGAATGCATCTACACTGATAGTATTCAGTGTTTAATTGCTGTTCGTGAGGCAGAGCGAGAATTGGCTTTGCGCCTTGTCATGTTTGGGGTTGTTGGAGAGGTGAATCAGGTCTGAACTAGGGCACAAATCAGGAACAGTTCCACAATTAGGTAGGGTGAATGACTGTAGTGAAGTGAAGGGAAGCGTTTAGTCACTGACATATACTAGGCGGAGAGGATATCATGTTCGGGTTTTTGTATAGTTTTGGTGGCACACTTGTTCAGACATTGGACCAACTGAACATTGTCTGGACAGTCAACGAGAATATATTCCGAAGATTGGACACGTTGGGACTGTAGATTTAACAAAGAACAAGGAATTGTTTATCTATGAATGCATAGGAAAGTCACGGATCGCTCTGGGGACATGCGTGCCGTCACCCTCTTGGGGGTGTATTGCCCAAGTAAAAGTGCCATGTCCAACCCACATAATTGAACACGCTTCAAACTACAACCCAAACCCGATCCTATCCATAACCTCTATGGCTGCTTCAAGGCCCTGATCGCGTGCAAATTCCCGCAATTTCTTGCATGCTGAAGCATTATCATCGACGGGGCTAGCTGAGAATGCATGGAGAACCTTTTCCACTTTGGGCAAAGAAAGCAAAAGCTTTGCCTTCTCGGTCTGATATATGTCTCCAGGCGCCCTTTTCATTGCATGATGAAGGGGTGTTTCTCTGTCTTTCGATACATCAGATGTCCAGGCCAGCGTAAGATCTGCTTCAAGTAAGACCTCGAGTGTCTCCACATCTATCCTGTGGTTTTCGCTTGCCGATGAGAAAACCGTCTGGCCTTGATTGTTTGTGATGGAAAGATCAACACGGTGAGTCGCGAGTAACATGCTCGTACGGATAGGACTACGCCCATAGAATATTGGACTCATCCCCTCATCGTCTTGGTGGTTGAGGTTGTTGGTGTGTGAAATGAGGGTCTGGATGGACCTCGTAGGAATGGTCATACGAATCGCCATGTGGATAGGTAGGATGCCCCCATTTGTTGGGGTGTTCACAGATGCAGCGCCGCCAACTTGAATGAGCCGTTCCCAGATGACTGGGCACTTCTCACAATTCATGTTGAAACATGATGTTTCTGCAAGAACATGTGCCGGCAAGCGCCCCCTTTCATCTGTGAGTTGTAAGTCGTCTTCACCCGCAAAATCCAGTAGAAACATGGAAAGTGGATGGCACTTTGCCCCCAAACCCTTGTGAAGGAGCCTGTCACCTGACCGTAGAAGACTCTTATGATAGGTGCGGTACTCTGCAGAATCATGTCTTTTGATAAGACGGTTTGTACCGGAACCTGAGATCCCGCCGTGGTATATGTCTGGAAATTCTCTTCGATACCACCGGTGTAGCAGAGAGGAATCTGCAGGAAGTTCTCTGCGCCTCGACCATTCCGGTTGCCACTGTCGACCTAATAGGTTTCGGAAAACATTCTTAACTAATGTCGCGTGGTCGATGAGGGGTGCCAACCTCGGGAAAAGTTCCAAAACCTCCAAAAGATTCTCCCCAATGGAAGCGGCAATGTACTGTGGATAATGGGAAATGTGGATCTCGTCCTTGACGTCTCGACGTGCGTGTAGAAACAGCTCGATAAGCGGTGCATTCACTTGTTGAATGGCCTGATACATGGGTGAAAACAATCGAGATCCGTATTTCTTGCTTTGAAAAGGATTGGCTCCTTGGAAAGCGAGATATTCGCAAACTTTAGCATGCTTACCCTGTGTGGCAAGGTATAACGGGGTGATGTGGTCATTTGTCGAACGCATGTCAATTCGAGCGCCAGCAAGATGGAATTTCTTGACTAGTTCAAGGTTGCCTTGTTTGCAAGCCTCAAAAATGTCTTTCGGCGTGGCATCTTTGGTGGAGGGAAAGGGGGGTAGGCTGACAGTATCAGGATGAAAAGCCTTGTAGTGAGCTTCAAGGCGCTCAAGCGACTCGGACCCAACGTCGTGGTGAAAACAGCCGGGGTAGATACACCTGTACGGTCGCTCATGTCTATCGAGGTGGTTGTTGCGAGTGTCTTCATTTTCAAATCCGGTGGTGAACTTGGGACAGCAGAGTCGGGAGCACTTGAATCTCAGGGAACCAGAAAGATCCAGGTATGCATCCTCCTTGGAAAGATTTTCATGTTGTGACTCCGTTGCCGTTCGGATGGAAACCACACGAGATAGTATTCGCGCGTCGATATTCTCTGCGCGGAGCGTATTTGTCACTATTTGAGCGCAAGCCTCCATTTCGAGGATCGTTCCCTCTGAATGGTTGTCGGAATAGGCTGTGAGCAAGCCCATCGCAGACGTGACGACCTCCGCTGGTAGGTTGGATGTAGGCTTCTGTGCTTCTCGAACATGGTCGGAATAGTGAACGGTGGCGTAATCAAGTAATCCGAAGTATCCTGATCGGAGGGCGTTTTGGAAGTTGTCACTTTCCGCGTGTTGGAGAAAGGGTCGAGAAGAAAGGTAACGGCAACAAAAAAGGGCCATATCGGCATGTTGCTGAAGAAGATCAATGATGCGTCGCTGGACAAGGTATCTATAGGATATAGTTAGTCTCTCCTTGCTGGGAAACGAGCTTGTTTGGACATACTTCCCGGCGGTCTCGTGCACCATGTGGATAATCTCTTCGGACGGAACACTTCTGAACCAGTCGCAGGATGCGACATCAACTAGTGAGCCACAAATTTCCTTGCAGCTGTCAAGAATCTGGCTTGTTGCGTCGCAAGTTCCCCTTTCTGCGTCGATGCAGAACCTTGACTGTATTTCACGCCATCGAAGCGGCCTTTTGGAGCAGATAGTCCAGCCCAGTATCTGCTTCGCCGCCTTTTGCTTTGACGATTTGGCTTCTCCCAGTATCCTCTGGACAATTCGCTCGTACCTAGTCCCCTTAGTAAATATGAATCCCAATGATATGCGTAGGTCTTGTTGTTGGCGGCTCACGCTTGATCCAGGTCTTCAGGGACCGTGCTGCTTCGCATCTCATTTTCGAACTCCTTTATCGTACACATGGATAGGAAGTTTGACATGACGACTTTGGCATATAAGAACATGCCTAATCAATTTAGAGAACGCCAGGCATTGTACATGTGAGTGGAGATACGCACCTTTTGATGTCTTTGCCACTTCAGCTGCTAGCTTCTCACCTTGTTCGGGTGTCCGCTTGAACTTGGCACATATCTTGACAGCTTGGGATTTTGAGTACTCTTCAATGTCTCTTTGGTGAGGACCGATTGTGTCCAGCCTGATCTGAGGATGTGCCGATAACAGTTGATCAAGCCTCCCGTCTCTCTGTCCACAGACCAGTAACTTGAGATGACAACCCCGGGAGGCCGCGGAGGGCAGGACCTCGCTTAGGAACCAGGAAACGATTGAGTCGGATTCGTTCTCACCACACTCATCCAAGCCGTCAAGTACGATAGAGACGCTGTGTGGGCTTGTCAAACAGTCTTGGGCCAAGCCTTGAAGAGTTCTGAGCCTAGAGAGCTCGAGACTGCGGCTCATGCGAGAGGACTTCTCGTATAGGTGCCGCATGATAGTTTCATCTTGTTCAATCAACTGAGACAGGATCGCACGAAGCATAGACTTGGCTGATTTTCGATCGTCATCGTCGTGCCTGAAGAAGAAGTAGACTGTACTGCCATGTATAGGGTCCTTGCCCGTGAGGTAGCGAATTATTTTCATCGCCAGAATTGTTTTGCCTTGAAACTTCTTGTCAGCTGAGTGAAGGCGGTTTAGAAAAAAAGTGGGAAGATGTACCAGCACCAGGTGAGCCGTTCAAGAAAAGAACATTTCTCTGAGAGGATGTTGCCTTTTCCCAAGCCTGGAAGTCAGGGTGATGGAAGATCCAATCTCCAGCAGACGAGGAACTTGGTTCCGGGGAATCTAGCCGGCTGTGTGACCCGAACTTAGATATGTTGAGCTTGTCCTCCAGAGATTCCTTCATCTCTCGGTTTTCAGCCGATGTCTGAAGTCTCAGGGACTCTGAGGCCAAGGAACTCTTGATACTATCGAGATCTGCTGCTAGAGTATCAAACCGGCCGTCAGCATGCTCTCGAGAGTTCTGGACTCCTTCGTGGATGGCATGCGCCTGTAGCCTCTCATGAGATAGCTTTTCCTGTCGACGCTTGAGAGCCTGGATGATGGGCTCGACCTTATGCCGGAAGCCTCCCAATGTCGTCTTGAAGAACGCTTTCCAATCTTGAGATGGTCAGCAGACTGTGTCAAAAGAGCTCTGAGAGAAACCAACCGTCCTGAGAAAAAACGTTCAGAACGCAGCGATGAAAACGAAGAATGTGGGAAAAGTAATCCTCCATGGCTTGTTTTATATGCTCTTTGCTCTTGATGAGCTCGTGGAAAAAGTTCAAGTTGCTAAGCGCCTCGCCAATATCTTCGTACACATCCAAGAGCTGCTTGATAGAGTTGGCCCAGGTTGTGGCAACCATGAGAGCAAGTTTAATGGGCCCCTAATACGGGTAAGAACAGAACAGGCGTACAGCACACAAAGGGGCAGCCTTACCCAAATGAAGGCGACAAATTCACTAACGTTGAGGAAAATAGCGACTAAATCCTCAACATGTTTCATCGCGTCAAGGAACTTCTTGATTCTGTTGAGGTTGCAGAGCCTCTTCTCCCGACCGAGTTTGACCTGTATCTTTTTGATCGAGGCTTCGACATCTTTTAGATTGGCATCTTTGAGCCTCTGCTCTTCGACCTCGGTAAGGCTGCTCTGGAACTGGACCAAAGACCTCTTGAAGTTCGTACCGTCGGTAGATGCCATGGCGTTCGGAAACTTAGTGGGTGATCAACCTGAGTTAGAGGCGGGGAGACTGAGAAATAAAGAGGGCGGGCTCCAGCCTGAGTGCACTGAATGTCAGCCTCAAAATTCCATAGGCGAGAACGCCACGCATGCAGCCAAGATGGCAATGGCCGTCCTCGTTGGCTGGGAGGATCAACACAGCCTTGGGAAATCTGCCTGAGCGGCAACAAACTGTAGCGGACTGGTGCACATTGGAACAGCGATGGGGCTGTGCTGCCCCTGACTGCCTGAAAATTAGGACGTTGCATTTTCAAGCGGTCAAAATGCCCTTCATCACCTGTGTCCTTTTTCACTGCCTCGGCTTCATCTGGTCCTCATCCTACAATGCAGCTCGCACAGGATTGCCAGATCCATTGAAGCAACTCATCATGTCACAGCTTGGCAAGCGACATCGCAGCGGTGACAGTGGCTTCGACAATGATGCCCCCCCTCAAAGGATTCCACGACTCGCCCTTGACGGCGGTATACCGGGCACTCTCTCCTCACCAGGGTCAGCCATGGATTTAGACCTGCCGGACGCAAGTCAGCAAATCCAAAATTTGATGGTGGTGGACAGCATCTGTTATGGAGCGGTAAGTAATCTGCCGCCACTTGGTAATACTTCACTGACCAGATGCAGCTCTGTGAAGCTCAGGCGCTGATGGGTTCAATCCCAACCAACCGGATTTCGCCGTGGACTCGATATTGCTCGTTCCCCGTTGAGATCAGAGATAATGGGTGCTTCTTGTCCACCGAAGATGAGCCAAAGATGAAACAACGGCCTGTTCTTGACTATCGCACTGGCTCAATCCTATGCTTCGTGGCCGAGAGGATCAAGGATGCATCTTTCGTGGCCGTCGTTGGGGTTGAGACCCTTCGCCCTAAACGAGGAAAGGCTAATCGCAAGTCTTCTCCTGTAGAAGTCACAGTCAATGCCTATGGCCCGAGGAGTTTGATGGATGAGGTTGGTAAGGCTATGATGGAGGTTGAAGTTTTTCTTCAGCATCCAGTCTTTTTGGATTCAGAAACGGCCTACATCAATCCTCATTACTTCTATCCGCACAGTCAAGAGACTGACTTGAGACATCTGATCGGGCCGGCGTACAAAGAATCTAAGTCAGCGGTATCTCAGGCTATTGATGATGCGTTGGACTCCGCAAATGACTGCTGTGACGAGGTCCCTTTGGCGGGCTGCGATATGGATGACTTAAGAAATGTGCTCAATTCCCTGTTGGTCGACACTGAGCTCAAGGAGTAAGCAGTTTCCGACCGGTATCTCTGCCAAAAGGTAGAGTTTGCTCTCGCTGACATGACTTTTTAATAGCCATCAGTTCCAGGGGATCGAGTTCATTCTAGGCCGGGAGAACTCTGACTCAGTCTCGGCAACGGACAAAAGATTGCTTTCATTGATCCATTACGGGTATATAGCCCTTTGAGTCTGCTCCTTAAATCGTTGGAAGCTGACTAGGTTATCATAGCTTGCTCTCTAATCGAACCGAGCCTGGGTATGGTGGGATCCTGGCGGATGTCATGGGTCTCGGCAAGACATTGACGATGCTTGGCGCAATTGTGTACTCAAAGCACCAGCAAGAAAGACTGGATGCGGGTGATAACTCCGCGGCCCAGCTGAGGGCTAGAACACTGATTGTTCTACCATCACGACGTAAGTTTTTATTTCAGTATGAGGTGACTATCTCGGTGAAGAGAAACTGATATTAATTCGAAGAGGTGCTCGATGTTTGGGACAATGAGATTAGAAGGTAGCGAGTCCTTGACTTCTATTTGATCGTTCTTGAGGCTGATGATATCTAGACGATTCCGACCACAGACTCTGCAGACAACGGTTTTCCATGGCACCAAACGAGTCAGAGAGGGACAATTGCTTTTGGAGAGCGATGTAGTATTGACTACGTACCATACACTGGAAAATAACAGCAGGAGCAAGGCCAAGGTGCTCCATTCCATAAAGTGGACACGCGTTGTTCTGGACGAAGGTAGGCTTCATGCTAGTTTTTATCCAGCAGCTAATTATTTGATACAGCTCATCAAATCCGAAACCCGTCTACCAAGTTCTTCAAAGCTGCGGTGTCCCTCGAAAGCGATATACGGTGGTGTCTCACCGGTACACCAATTCAGAACAGCCTCGACGATCTGAGATCCCTACTCAAGTTCCTCCGGTTTGAGCCGTTCTGTCAGCCTAGGGTGTTTGAAGATCACATCGTAAAACCACTGAGGAAAGATCCTGAACTTGGATCTAATACAGCGCGAAACCTGAGGGTTCTACTTAAGGCGTCCTGCCTTCGAAGAACCCAAGCACTGCTTGAACTCCCGACTGTGACAACAAAGGAGGTCCTGGTGACACCTACTGCAGAAGAAAAAGCCCGCTTTGCCCAGATTCTTGAGCAGTGTCGTGCAGAGTTCGACTTGATGGCCGGCCAAGAGAGCTACCGGAAGAAGCCGAATGTGCTCTTTTCAGCAGTTATGAAACTTCGGCAGGTTTGTAATCACGGCGTCTCCGTGGTCAACGAAAGCAACCCCAGACGTTTGGATCGACTCACTGTACCGGGGAAGGCCAGGAACCGCTCACGCTCACCTACCGCAGATCCGACGTGTGATTTTTGTAACGTCAAGGGTGAAGAGAACGATTTTACGCTGGGGGATCTCGATTGCTGTCCGCTGTGTGACCGGGTTCTGCTGGAGAGAAACGACGCAAGTTCGCCGGGCACACTATCTCCATGCCCATCCTCGCCATTTCGCTCTGGGGAAGCAACCCCTAATCGAATGGATTCCCCAAACTCTGCGCCAGACATACTGACCCACTCGCTATTGAATAATGAGCTGGCAGGGCAGTCCTCTAAGCTCTCAGCAGTGGTCGACAACATCAAAGCATCTTGTTTGGACTCGAATTCAAAGAGGTACCATCCATCATCCATACCAAAAACTATTTAACTAAACCATGAACAGTGTAGTCTTCACAAGCTGGAGGATGACGCTCGACATGCTCGCGAACATGCTCTCCAGCAGCGGGATAGACTTTGTGCAAGTCGATGGACGAAATCCGGTTTTGGATCGGACCGCTTTGTTTTCAAAGTTCTGTGAAGCTGCGGAGGTCCGGGTTCTTCTGATATCCATCAACACTGGAGCGGTTGGGTACGTTGCGGACAAATGACCGTGGATAAGATCTTTCTAACATGGCGTAGACTCACCTTGACGAGAGCAAACGTGGTGCATGTCGTTGAGCCACAGTGGAACCCAGCGATCGAGGAGCAGGCTATCGCGAGGGTGGTCCGGATGGGGCAGACACGGCCAGTGACCGTTTTCAAGTACATCATGACTGAGTCTGTGGAACAGGTATCAGGTTCTCGAGTTATTGGTGTCACACGTTGACTGACTTTTTGATACAGGGTGTTGTGAAGTTGCAGCAGAGAAAGATCCGTATCATCAAGCTGTCGATGCAAGACAGGGATGAATCCGATGCTGATTTCGCCCTTGATGTAAGTGAAGAAAACTTGATATACCTGAGACTTTACCGCTGACGATAAGGTAGACTTTCAAGTTTGCACTTGATCCTAACGAATGGAATTGAAGAGAAAGTTGTATTGCTTGATAGTGAAAATTGGGACGTGTGAAGTATTTCAGCTAGGCTTTTGGACCGATAGAGATAGAGGCTATATATATGAAGTATGGATCATAGCGCGTTACTATACTTCCCAAGCTCAAAATCCTTGCCATATTCCGGATCATCGGAAGCATATCTTGATTCTTCGTGACAATCTCGCGAGTTTCTCAAGTGGGTGATCAGACTTAGAAAGCGGAACCGATTGGCTGATCATCCAACAAATGCCTTCCCGAAGATCACCATCCCAAACATCGTTGGCTGGGGCATTGGGAAATCTCCGGAAGAAATGGGAATAACCTGGATAAACGTTGAGCTTGACTGGGACACTACAGGAACATGAAAGTTAGCTGGGGTTCTATCACTGCAGGATCCGGGGCATCTTATTACCCCAAACGTTGCAACTTCTCCTTGAACAGCATGCCATGATCACGTAGCGGGTCATCACCGCAGACCATGATATGTGTGGGTGGGAGTGTATCGAGGGCTCCCTCATCGAAAAGCAGTGGGCTTATGATTGCGCTGTCACGACACGACTCGGAAGGATCCATCATCCGGGCGTATTGTTCAACCCATGAATAAGGGAGGAGGGCGGCATTCTGACACTGCATCGGAGAAGCCTTGTTGTCTTGGATTTGATCGTAGGGGAACTTGTCAGGCAAGCAGAGCCATGGGGCTGCTAAACATTGACCTTTGATGACAGATTCTCCCGACTAGGTTAAAGAGATCATAATTAGCTGATAAATATCACAAGAGTAGTTGTTTGCATTCACTTACCATCCTCTCTCGAATAACGATGCTTGCTGCCAAACAAGCACCAGCGCTAATCCCCATGACATAAATACCGAATTTCCGTGGCATTCCAATGCTGGCTGCGTTCTGTATGACCCAGCATCGGGCATCCCATGCATCTTGGAAAGGCGCTGGGGTTGTCCACTCCGGGGCCAACCGGTAACCCACACTGACAACAGTAACGCCGCAATTCAGGGCTAATCTGGTGCAGGTGGAATCCTCGGTAGACAAAGAGCCAGAGAAGAAGCCACCTCCGTGAAAGTACAGGAGAACCGAGGCACCTCGGTTGTGAGGGAGGTAGAGGCGGATTGGTATTTCGACACACTCTTCGCCAACAATCATCAAGGTTTTGGTCTTGACGCCATGATTGCCCATCGCCTTCAACTCATCACCACTAACGGTAAAACGCTGTGAGTTGATACGGCGACGAATGGCTTTTATATCTGGGTTGCTTGTCGGGTCAGGGATCGGAGGCAATGATTGTTGTTGGAGGAAGGAAGTCCATTCTGCAGAAGGGCGGGCAAGATAACTGAAGTCTGCCATTATGAAAAGTTTTGCTATGGAGTTCGTTTGAGCGCAATATGAATGCGATGCCGAATATCCCTACGCTTCGTCGCCGAGATTTATACTTGGATGATCACCCCGATCCCAGTTGAGCTGCAATGATGTCGGCGTTCCCAAGAACCGCGACCCTTTGTGTAATTCATGCCCTGTGACCAAGTCTATCAACGTTTTGCTGATCACCAGCCCGAGTTCTGCATCAGATGCCGTGGGTGGGGATTCGGCAGTGGAGGATGATCGACGTCTTGCTTAGAAAACATGGCAAGCAGCGGCAAGCGAAATTGACGTACACCGATAATACTCCAACTCCGGCCCAACACAGTCGGAAGATCTTGCAAGCGAGGTGTTATAGCGGGTTGCAATAGGCCCCGACTTTTCATTACTGAGGCTATCTGCGGTAACTCCGGCTCGTGTCAACTCATGCGTGACCAATGTGTACCTCGCTGATGATCATAGTCGGCACTTCAGAATCAAGGAAAGGTTGAGTTGTAACCTGGCCCGGATATCGGCACGATTGGGACTATATCCGTTATCGATGTGCGCGGGGCGGATTATAAATAACGTCCGCGGTGTGACGGTTCTGACTTTATCCTCCTGGGCCGTGAGCGCGGTAAGCAAGCCTCAATCATTGCTATAAAAATACAAATCAATCGGGGTCCTAAGATTTGCTCGTGTCCGTTAAGAACCGAATGGCTCCGTTATCAGGGCCCAGATATCCAGACTGTTTGATGGAATGTTTGGTGGTGGGCACGTTGACTTCTGTTTTGGTTGAACCCCTTGATGCATTATGTTTGTGTCAAAGGTACGGTAGAGATGACACGTTCAAAAGAATAAGATGCTTATTAAGTAACACTCTTCACCGTAAACTGCACGCGCTACCTAAATCTTGAGTAAGGGGACACAGACTCGGGTGCCAAGCGAGCTGAGAGAAAGGGTAAGATGACACCTCCGCTTGCCTCGGCACTTCAGGACTTGGCTCCATAGACCGATCGCATTCCCCGAAATTTCTGACCATTACGTTCGTTTAATTATTACCGGCAACTAGCGGTTCACCGAGCATGATTCTCGTTACCTATCTTGTTCGTTGGTGGCTGGTACCCGTGCCAAGAACGGGTGCAGATGTTAACTCCGATCCGTCAGCCAATAATAACACCAAGAATCCGAGGTCTGCATGAGACCCTGGACACGACGCCTCAACTTCAAGGTCAGCATCAAGAAGGATTCAGCTTTACTCAGATCAGACGGGTTATCGGTATTTAGGAGGAGCCCGAGAATTAATCAAGTCTGATGGCGTTAAAGCTATATAAACGTGGTATGAGCTGGCTGTTCGTTCCAGCATGAACTCCATGTCAGTATTCCGAGCGTGGTTCAATCTCAACAACAGCTCACAAACATGGGGGGATCTTTTTCAAGTACTTGGACGCAATCGTTCCCTCCCAAACCCACCTTTACCGAAAAAGATGTCCCCGATCTCAAAGAAAAGGTGAGCGATGACTCCTCGTGGAATTTCCAAGTACTCAGATTGCAGGTCTACATCGTCACCGGCTCCAACACTGGCGTCGGTAAAGAGCTAGCTCGCATGCTCTACTCCAAAAACGCCAAAGTCTACCTCGCCGCCAGATCCGAAGAGAAAGCCAAGACTGCCATGGCTGATATCAAGAAGACGTTGCCCGATTCTTCAGGGTCAATGGACTTTCTTCGTCTAGACTTGGCAGATCTTACTACTATCAAGGCATCTGCCGATAGTTTTCTATCCAAGGAGAAGAAGCTTCACGTGCTTTTCAACAACGCAGGTATTCAGAGCCCAGATCCTGGCGTGACTGCCCAAGGCTATGAGGCGCATCTCGGTGTTAACGCTCTTGGGACCTTCATGTTCACAAAACTTCTGACACCGAAGCTCGTTGAGACGGCCAAGAGCGAGCTGGCTGGCACGGTACGAGTCATCTGGGTGTCGTCTTCATCAGCCGAGATCTTGGGTGAAAAGTCTGTCGGCCTTCATCTAGACAACCTTGACTATCACATCGACAAGTCTGAGATGTACAAGTATGCCATGAGCAAAGTTGGCAACTATTTGCACGCCGTCGAGTTTGCGAAGAGGCACCGATCCGATGGCGTTGTCAGCCTTCCTCTCAACCCAGGAAACCTCCAGTCAGACCTTTACAGGGACCGGACTTCACTTTTGTTCAAGTTCATGATCAAGTTTATGATGTACCCTCCTAAAATGGGGGCTTATACCGAGCTCTACGGCGGATTGTCCCCCGATATCACTCTGGATAAAACTGGCCGTTGGAGTGAGTTTATCATATTCAAGATATGGAACAAGTCTAACATCATGTAGTAATTCCCTTTGGCCGTATTCATCATATTAGAAAGGATCTAATTGAGGCTACGAGGACGGAGAGCGAGGGAGGCAACGGAACTGGTCTGAAATTTTGGCAATGGAGTGAGACAGAAGTGAACAAGTACCTCTAGGCTTGGTGTTCAATATTGGACATGAGTTCAGGTCAGCAATTTTGGTTGAGCACATGAGAATGTCGGGTGCCAAGTTTAAGCGTCCATCAGGTAAAGGTAATAGATCTATAGTTGAATTTCAATCTGTAAGCATAGGTCTACCACCTCGCCCTGCTTTTCGTCCCCATCTGAAGTAGCTCTTCAGAATGGTAATCCGGACCCCCTGCGCCGGTTAGTGAATTTCGTTATCTCCTTCAACGTTTCCAAATCTACCGTCGGTCTTGTGTACTCCAGCGCCTTTAGGAAATGAGCCCTTGTTATGACCCTCTTACGAGGCGCATCGGTGACCTCGTCATCTTTGACCAGATCAACCTCTCTCTGTGCAATCAGTGCTGCTTGTACGCAGAGGGCTCGTATGTCGGAACCGGAGAACTCCCTCGTGTGGGTGCCAGCTAGCTCGTCTAGGTTCACGTCGGCGTCGACACGCTCTTCCTTGAGGAAAATGGCGAAAATCCCCCTCCTCTCATCGACACCGGGAAGACCAATGTGGACAATGTGTGGAAGTCGGCGGCAGATGGCATCATCCATGTTGGCAGGACGGTTGGTGGCCATGAGAACAAAAGGGGACTTATCTGATCGTCGCAGCCCCTCGATCTCAACCAGAAATTGGCTCAGAGAAGTGCGCTCCCACTTGCGGTCTGTGGAGGTCCGCCGACCGAACAGGGCATCAGCTTCGTCGAGAAAGATGACACACGGATGAAGCTTGCGGGCTAGAGAGAAGAGAGCCTTGATCAGCTGCTCAGTCTCACCAACGTAACATCTCTCCATGTCCGCAGGGTTGATGGAAATAAAGTTGGCGGCTGCCTCCTTGGCCAAGATGCGTGCAAGGTGTGTTTTCCCAGTACCAGGAGGCCCGTAGAGAATCGACCCGTTGACAGTTTCGGTGGCGAGGAGACCCTCAGACTCCCTCATGCTGTGTGATAAAAGTTGTCGTAGTCTGTCGATCAGGTCTTGGTTAAGCTTTATACTCTCAAAAGAAGACTTCAAAGAATCTAGGCTAGCTAGTTAGTTCACCCTAATCACCACCAGGATTCAGCGACGTGGTTGACGTACCTGGGTCGACGACGCAATCGAATAGACCCTCCTCTTCTTTGGTACAAGACGCCGAAAGATTTTCCAAAAAGGTTTGGAATTTCGACTTGCTCTTGACCTCTTTGTCTACTCCTCCTTCTTCGTTGTCTTCTTCTTCTTCACTGGTTTCTTCTTCTTCGCTGCTTTCTTGTTCTTCCTCCTCATCCGCTTTCTTCGAGTTTCCATCCTTTGATTCGGGGCCCTCCTCGGCTTGATCAGACATAGCCTTGTTCCTCTCAATAGCCGACTTGTTCCTAGAGATGCGTGCAATGATGTCAAAGATTTCGCTCGGCTCTACCTTGCGGGTGAGAGCGATACGAGCATAGATCTGCCTGACTAGCCTGCCCATGATCTCGTCGGACCAGCTTTCTAACGTCTCCTTCAATTCGGCTGAGTCGGGCAGCTCCCACAGCGCTTCTGGCAACAAAAATTCGCTCTGAAGCTGGCGTCCCAAGGACCATCTCAAGGCGCGGCGCAGGTGTCTGAGCTGAGTCGACCATGGCTCTCCTTTGATCTCTCGGTCCAAAGTGACTGCAGCTCTCCTGGTTGCCACAGGGGATATGTTGACCACTGTCCCGTAAACAAAAGGGGCCTCGTCTTCGCCATGCATCTCCCACTGATTTGAGTATCCGTATTCTTCAGGATCCCAGACTGTGGTGCCAACAATGATCGTAGTCTTGCCTCTCTTTCGCAACTCTTTCACAGCCTCAAGTAGCTTGCGGAAAAAAGGTTGCAGTCCTTCGTCAGAATCGATGAAATCTTCAACTTCGGGCAAATGGATGATCAAAGGGGGTCGATGCACGGGTGACGATGTCTTCTTCTTAGGACAAGCGAGAAGAGTATCGATGAAAGTATCCATGCGCGTCGGGGACGACTTGTCGTCTTTTTCCTGCTCTTCTCCTTGCTCAAAGAACAATCCAATGTTTCCACCGGAGAAGATGGCCTCGCCTTCACAATCTATACTCAAGTCCGGCCAGAAGTACTGGCAAAGATCATGGGCATCTTCTTGGCCTAACGAAACAAGGTCGGCCTTCAGTTCTTGGGCGATGGTGTGTACCACGGCTTTTGAGAAGCCAAGCGAGCCCTCTTGGGGTGACTGCAACAAGAGCGCAGCTGTATTGACCCAATTGCTCGACGGATGGATATTCCCCGGGGTGCGGAGTATTCCAGAAAGAATTGTGTCGCGAGCCTCGGCGTATAAGTCAGGGTGAATCTCGTAGTCGTTGTTGAGAATAATCGTCCCTCCTCTAGATGCCTCTTTTGCAGTCTCCTCTCCATTGTCCTTGCCCTCAACGCTTTTCGACAGAGAAGGTAGGTGATTCAGCAGGTCCTTTGCAAGCCGAACCTTGCTTTGTAAGAACCACTCGGGTATAGTGGGCTTCTTCTCAGCTGCACACAAGTCCTGCGATTGGACCGTCTTGACAGATGCAGGGGAGAGATTGGAGGACTGTGGATCTATTGAAGTGGCCTCTATACTCGAGTCTACCCATCCGTTGGTGATTCCACGTGCAGGCTGGACAGGGTCTGGGTTGCTCATCGCGACTGAATCGATCGTGGAGGTGGAGCTGACATCGGTAGCTGGTTTGGAGAGGTTGGCCGAGTCTGACTGCTCGCAGCTCTCCATGGCCACTGGATGTTTGAAGTACAGATATGAGTGTTGGTTAGAATGATGGATGTAACCATCAAAAATAGATAGAGGGATGCAAACTCCTATTCCTGGTTTCCATAGGAGTGGGGATGCCTGCTGTTTGGGAATCCAGCCTGAGCCGGTCAGGGGCTTTACTTATACTAGGTACGATATACTACATGAAAGGCCCATGTGCCGCCAAGCAGAGGTAGGCTCTGGTCCTTTGGGCTGAGAGTGACGGCATTGCGGCTCCGCAAAAAAAGGCGTCTATCCTGTAAGTTCGCCTCGTAGGCTTCCAGTAAGAAAGTGGCTGATAAATACATTTCCGTGAGTCACAATACTGCAAGAAAGGCGGTGGCAAGCATGCAGACCGAACCAGGACTGCTGTGTATGGCTGGACTGTAGCCCAAAGCTGACGGGGGCCTCATAACTAAGCCACTCACGAGGCCACATGCTTATAAATATATGTTGTGCAACCATAACAACGCAAATAAGACAGGTCACGCGGCTATGCCGAACTGCAAGGCAAACTAGGCTTGATAGCTAATGAATTTAATTACCAAGGCGAAGTAATCAAATGGAATTAGCCCTCCGGTCAGTCAGACGCCCAATGCTACGCTGTGCGTGAGAGGATGCCAAAAGACGCCTTCTTTTTGCCTGGTAATGGCGCGTCATGGAATGATCTGAGTACTAAGGGGCACCTATTTGTGCTTTTCCCCGGAAGAAAAAGCCCAAGGCATTGTTATGATTGCCCAGTGACAGTCACAGAGGCTGCCTAGTTCGCTTCCATCGATTTCAGCTTAGTTAATCAGGCATAAATCAGACGTTTTAACACTTCAAGTCGGCTACTGGGTGTCATGGAGTGAGGAAAGAAATGTAATATTAAGTGCCCCTCATCCAGACAGGAGGATGAGAAAGTCGGAGCGTGCACCAGGTACGGATAAACCTTCGGGTTTCTTCTCTTGTTCGTTTTCTCTTTCTCCTTCTCCTGCTCCTCCTTTTCTATCCACTTCATTTACATGACATTTCTACAACCCACATAGTGTCACCCACCACCACCATGCCTGACACCAATTCGCCGGGTTCGGATCCAGAGGCTCAAAGTCGTCAAGATTTTGACGCTTCAGACAATGATCAAGAAACCCTTGATGAGAAGATGGACATGGTTAATGAAGTCCTGAAGGCATCGCTGCAGGGCGTTTTCGACGCCTGTGAAGATGACACAGCCGTCGATGACCACGGTATCATCGTCTCGCACTTTGGCGATGGCGATGCACCGAAGTATTCGAAATTCATGTCTCAGGTGGGCTGAATTAATTTCAACGACAAGAATGGCGACTCCTAACTATTTTAGTCGACTGAAACAATGAAGAGTTTGGAGACACCGATTGCGGCAAATCTTGACGTCTTGAACTTTGGCCTTCCGGACAGCGACGTCACCGGAGTTCTTACCAATCTTACATCACTCTATACGTCTCGGTATATGATTACGAACCATCTTCCCGACCTAGAAGACGCGCTCGCCTACGGGAGACGAGCTGAGATATCTACCGCGACGGATGATCCACTGGGAGCGCCTTTGTTAGCGAACCTCAGCACGGCCCTCGGGCTCAGATATGTCTGTTCGGACTCGCTGGAAGACCTGGAAGAAGCAATTTCATTGATTGAAAGGGCCATCTCGGTCACACCAGCTGATTCTTCTGGGCTGGGTCATTACTATTTCTGCCATGCGGGTCTATTAGTGAACCGATACGAACACACACTGTCCCTCCAAGACTTGAGAGCGGTCATCTCGAGAATCCGAGAGACCCTCCTCAAATTTCCACCTGACTTTCCGACTGCTAGCAGACGGCTTACCCGGAATCTCTTCAGATTTACTCGGATCCTTGCTGAAACAGGACAGCATGGTGAGGAGGTTCTCCACGCCCTAGAGGATGTGAAACACATCGACCCCATGATCAAAGAGTTTCTTGATGCTTTAAAAAGAAAAGCGCAAGTCGTGGACCTAGGATCTATTATATTTAAAGTTAATGCCTTAATCTTTTTATAATAAAAGTACCTAATATAATATTTAAGGTAAAGCCTAAAGTAAAGCTATATCTAAATTAATAATATTTCTAAATTAATAATATTTTTATATTTTATTAATTTTTAGTGCTATTTTTAATATTATAAAGAGTTATATAAGGTCTTAGTATATATTTCTTTAACTATAAACCTAATAAAGGAAGAATACTAAGGAAATACCTTTAAAACCTTATTTTTCTTATATAAAAATTACCTTATAAATATAATAAGCTAGTTTATTATATTTAATAGATTTTCTAATAAAAACTATAAGACTAAGAAGGCTATATTAAGCTTACCCTAAATAACCTAGATTAAATCACTATAAATAGCTAAAACTAATTTTAATAAAAGCTTTAATAAATTCTAAGAAAACCTAAAAAACCTCTTATTAATATAAATAGTTTTATAGATTATTAAATTACTAAAAAGGCTTTTTTCCCTTAGGAGAGGGGCCTAATAATAAATTATTAATATTGGAGGTATATTAATTATTTTAAAGAGGGCTAAGGGATTTTTAAAGGGTATTAATTAGGCTTTTAAGGAAATATTTTACTTAATAAATCTTATTTTTTATAAATTAATAAATTAATTATATAATAATACTAAGATAATAAATATATATAATTAAAGTCTTAAATAAAAGGTTATAATTTTCTTATATATAATTAAGTAAGGTTATATATAAAGGGTAATAGTATATTACTTTAATATTATTTAATATATTATTTTTTATATTATAATAATAATAATAAAAATATTTATTAATTTTTATATTATTTTTATTATATAGCCTAATAATAACTTTATTAATATAAAAATTATTATAAAATAGAAATATAAGTATTTTTATAATTATATAAAAGCTATTAATAATATTTATATCAATATATATATACTTAATATAAAATAAAGAAAATAATATAATAAAAAATTAGTAATCTTATAAAATATATTTATAATAATATAATTTAATAATATCTTTTTATATATATTAATAAGCTATAAAAGGTCTATTAATAATACCTTATTAATATAATATATTTACTTAAAGAGCTTTAAAATTCCCTTAAATTAATTTTATATTAATAATATAAGGTTTAAATTATATATTAATTTTTTAATTTTTTATCTTAGGGTTAAATATTACTTAAATAATTAAAAGGTATTAAGAAATAAATTATAAAATAAAAAAAAGCTATATAACTTATAATACTTAAGGCTTTATAT
>NKCI01000306.1:0-35812 GCA_003946985.1 Fusarium duplospermum | reverse complement strand
GACTTTGAGCCGCCTCCTTGACCGCAATGAGGGCGGATGCCTGTGACAAGGCCCATCACGCGAGCTCGCCCAATGTCCTTACGATGTGCCGTTGCGTGCTGTCGTTTGGGCATACATCCTACCTGTCCGAGCTCGCCAGACGCCGTCTGGATCACCAATGCCGTCCTCAACCGAGCCATTGAGCGATTCCACCATGCTCATTCGATTCCATGCAGGCGTATCAGCTCCTGCCCTGGCCCGATCGAGAGCCGGCGGCGTCTGGGCAAGCGCCACATGACCGCCATCCTCCCCGAATCTCGCGCCTCTCCTCTACCGTGGACGATCGATCTACCCTTTAACCTCGGGGAATGGAGCTGGGAAGCCCCTAACGCTCCAGAAGACCGGCACAAGAAAAAGCCGAGCCTAGTCGAACAGCTCATCAGATGGGTTGAAGGACCACTCCCTCAGGACGACGGTTCAATACCTGCCCCGACACCCACAACCCCAGCGGAGACCATATCAGAGGCCCGGGAAGTGCTGGCTGAGTTTGCAGATGCTCTTGCTGGACTCAATGGAGTCCAAAACAGAAGGACTCTAGATCTGGCTTGTAAACCCTACAAAAACCAACTTCTCAAGTTGATTCGGTCGAGAGTGATTTCCCGCGATGACCTGGAATTGGCCCTGGATCCCTTTGACTGGCGCATTAGGGAAAAGGTATCCCCCCAAATCATTGATTGTGTCCATGCATGGTACATGGAAGAAGTCGTCCACGCCATACATGCCAGTCGAATCGTGCCGTCACATGATGCATACGGCCAGGAGTTTTGGGAACGATTCTTCGACAGGGTGATCGCGTTGATACCGCAGCCAACGACATTCCGTCTTTTCCAGACACTGGTTATCGAGGGTGTACAGAAGATAGAGTTCAGGACGGTCCCTGAGTACTATCTACGCTTGTTCCGGGCAAACATCCAACATCTGGCATCGCTCCCGAACCAGAACGCAGCCCGTGCCGCAGAACATCACGCCTCGCTTTTCACAGAAGTCAAGTTTTTTAGAAAGGGAGGCCTTGTGACGTTCTGCGACGAACTGATCGAATCCTGTCTGGCGATCCCAGGTGACGACGAGTATCGCAAAAGAATCGAATTCCACCTGTTCCAAACCTTGGCATATATCATTCCCCTCAGCAAGTCGGCCTTTGGTCGGCTTGCCCATCGGATCAAGGGCGAAGCCCGGTGGACCGAGACAGAAGCCTTCATCATCGTCAGAGCCCGCCTGCTATCCAAGGCGCGCAATCGACGGACCGCGGCAACATATTATCATCGATCCTTGGACCTGCGCAGCGGTAACCACTGGTACTGGCTGATCAAGGCTGCCCTCAGCGACAGCTCGTCAAGACAGCTCCAGAACTTGCGAACCTTGACTAACTCCTGCAACCTTGTCGGCAACTTGGACTCGCTTCTCACGACAGCAGCCCGGATGCCTCATGGCGGTACGCTTCTCCGAGATATCATGATTGCAAGCCGCGACCCTCATGTTGCTGTCGCCGCGTGGGCGACGTATAACCAGGGGCGGAAAACCAAGGCCAAATGGGGCTGGCATATATGGCTTCCCTACATTAGGGCCTTGATAGAGGACCCGGAGATCGACGTCGCCCTCATCTGGGAAGCTGTCGACCTTTTGCCGTTCAAGTCCATGCAGACATTGCCTAGGGAGTACCATTGGGAAGGCATCGGGGACAGGATGACGTTGCTGGAGAGGATGGGTGACTGGTTCATGTCGAGATCTGGCGTCACTCCTCGCCAGTGCCTCAGATTTATCGAGAGGTGCATCGCGCACGGCAAGGTCGCAGGAGGACCCATGTCGAAGCGCCTCATGGCCAACCTAGCCAAGCTCGTCGTCAGAGATCTAGAGGAGGGTAGTCTGGGCCGCACCGCTCGCTTGCAGTATCTGATCAAGATGACAGAATTGCATTTGGGCCCGGAGGAAGGGGAAAAAGTCAGGCATCAGCTGGAAGGATGGAGATGGATCGTCGTCCACCAAGGTTTTGAAACCTTGCCCAAGACCAAGTTTAACCTAGAAGAGGAGCTGGACGAGCTGGATACCGAGATGAATAAGTATCAGATCCGCCAGGAGAGTGCAGAGGGGGCGCTGAGGTCTGAATATGAGGCTCAGGGATTCGGTGGGAGCTGAAGAGACGATTCAATGAGTAATGCACATATACTTGACTGAAAAGCCTTAGAAGGCATGGCGTGTAAAGAGAAGGGCGTTTGGGGTATGGGCCAAGGAAAAAGCAATGGGCATGGGGCTCAACATTGATGTATGCCCGGGTTTGACGTGACGAGTCAACTTCTTTGGAGGGCACCATGTATCAAGTAAACCCACCACAGACTACTGGTCAAGTGAGAAGGCACATTCTCAAATCAAGATTGGTCACCATCATCAAGGCACAGTTGAACCAGTATTGAACAACCAAAGTATTCATTTAACGTGTCAAGTCACACCATCATTACAACAAATCTAACTGCTACATGCCGAGCCCAGGAAATACAACGACTCATAAGGTGAGAAGCACAAGGCATGACGAATACAAAAGCAGGGCTCGAGAGTAAAAAGAAGATAAACGGAAAGCCGGCCGTTAAGAAGGAAAAAAAAGAAAAAGAATAAAGGTAATACAAGTGAAGAAAGAAGAGAAGAGAAGAAAAAAAAGAAAACAGGTGTCGAGCAACATTAGACTGAGATCGTGAGAGCCTTTTTTCCCTCCGAGATCGTAAAGAGTAAAAGAAATCCAAAAGACAAAGGAAACTCGTTCGCCAGGTATGCGTTATACCTGAACGATCAAACCAAAACACCATATCCTTTTTCCTGTGGTATCTTTCCCAAATCCTTCCTAAATCCCCCCTTCTAGATATTCCGCCTCAGCGGGCTGCGGCACCATGCTCTCTGTTGTGACGCTGATGTGGCTTCGCGCGCCAGCAGAGGCATTGCCGCCGTCACTTGAGGCGGGATAGATGCTCTTGGATCGAGCAATGAGCACCTGAGCGGGACAGACGACGATCTCTTCGTCGCCCCGTCCATTGTCGTCTCCCTTCTTGACGACTAGTGGGAAAAGGACAACTCGGATAATGGCTCCTTGAGCCTCGAGGTCCTCGTTGGACATGGTAATACTGCCACTGCGCTCGTTCATCATGGATGCGTTGAACGAAACAGTGGCGGCGAGCTCACCGTCTGCGTCGTATTCGGGACGCAGAGGCGGTAGCATCATGTATTCAGCTTTTTGCGTACGTATCTCGATCGAGAGACCAACGGCCTCTCTCATGACGCGACGTAGCTGAGATTGAATCTGATCCTCCAGGTTTGACGGTGGCGGGAGGATCTTGCACAGCGTCTGGAAGATGGCCTGGACAACCGCCTCTGTATCCAGATCACGCTGGCGTTTGAAGCTGTCACGCTTCGACAGCAATGTAAGGGTGACGGCTCGCCATCGGCGAACCGCCTCGGGAGGGCCGACCTCAGTCAGCAGCTTCTCGAGCGACTTGAGCTTTTGTCTCTGCTCTCGATCCATGCCAAACAGGTAGCGGGTAAAGATAAACTCCCACACCATGTGCATGGTCATGGACATGAAGATGTCACGTCGCTTCACTCGGTCCCGGAGGTAAATGTCGACATCGGAGCCGTCCAGGACGGCATTGTCGAGACGGTCAATAATCTTCTCGTCATTGATCTCGCTTGTCAGGCGGCAAGCGCGCATGTCGGAAAACTTGGAAAATCGGAGCACCCATTGCTGGACATGGGAGCATAGTTGTTGGCAACGGTGATCAAAGTGATCTTCGTCACGGATGTTAAGGAAGGCATCGTCAGCAGCCTTAGTTTCGAGAATCTGACGCTGCAGTTCTCGGATCTTTTCTTTGGCGGAATTGAGTTTGGCACGCAACGCAGCAATCTCTGCGTCCTTGGCTTCTAGGGTTTGTTCGGTCGTTTTTCGGGCGCGTCGAACCTCGGAGAGCTCGCGTGAGACGTTCGCGTTTCGGGCCTCAAGGTCGGCAACGCGGCCCGTCTCCTTGTTTGCCAGCTCAGCATTAGCACTGGTGAGGCCAATATTCACCTCGGTCAGGCGGGAGACTTCGTTTTGGAGGTACTGCAGAGTCTGCTTGAGGCTGTCGATCTCGCCATCGCGGTCAGCTAAGGTGGAGGCGGCCCGCTGGCTGATGCTCGTCTCAGCCATGGCGCGGGCCTCGGTGAGCATCCGGTTCTCAGCCAGCAGCTGCTCTACCTTATTCTCAAGCTCAAGCACCTGCATACTCTGTCGGCGTCGCATGCTGTGGGGCCGGGTGGGTGATCGGGGTGAACCGATGCGGCCCTCGCCGTAGCCATCCTGTGAGAGAGCGTGTCAGTCAAGTCGACAATTGGTTCTGAGTATACCTACGTAGACGTCGGCCATGTCCTTGGCACGGGCTCGACCCTCATTTGCGACGGGCGTGGAACTGGCGGGCGTGGTGTTGTTTTGTTGGCGAAGAGAACGAAGATCACCGCTCATTCGCCTGTCGACCCGACGGAGCGGCGGTGTGGAGGTGCGGATGCCTGGGCTTTCAGGCCGGAACTTTAGTGGCTCCGGCGTCCGGCGACGGGAGAGGCTGGTGTTGGAAACGGCTCGTCGCCCTGAGCCCTCGAGAATGCTCGGCGTTGATTGGCGGGAAATGGGCGCGTTGTCTGACACGCTGCGCTGGGCCTGGCCCGCCACTGAGGCTGAAGAGGCTGGTGTTGATGCTCGAGCTGGTGTTGGCGTTCTGCTTGGCGTTGAGAGTCCTCGAAGTGCCGCTAATCCAGCTCCCGCTGTCACTGCCGCCGCCGCCGCCGCCGCGCCCGCTGGAGTTAGGGCGCCATACTGCTTTCGCTCCTTCTTTTCGGGTTCTGGTGTCGGGCCCGGCGCGGACGGCTCTCTTAGTACTGGCGTGCCTCGAGGTGAACGGCGAAGTCTCCGTTCGCTTGCTGGCTCTGGTGTCCGGAGCACTGTACGTTCCGGCTCACCCGTGTGAACTCCGCTGTCGCGATGCTGCTCTTGACTGAGTCGTCTGCTTCTTCTCTGGGTAGGTGTTTCTTGTCCAAGACCACTGTCGCGCTGCGCTTCTTCGCTTAGCCGCTTGCTTCGCCTGTTGAAGCTCGCTGCGTCACCAACAAGTCCACTGTCGCGCTTAGCGTCAGGTGTCTTCCAGTTGGACTTGGATGGCTCGGCCTCTGACTCGGGAACTTCCTCCACCGGAGCCAAAAGTCTGGAGGGGGACCGACGCAGGTCGCTGATCTCAGATCCCGTGTCCCCCATTGGTGTCGGCGGCTGGCTGTCCTCTCGTAGCAAACCGCCCATGGGTTCCCCAACGTCTGGTCCAAGGCGCAGGAGGCCCTGGGGGGAAGAAGTTCGTGGAAATGCCAGATCTGCTCGGCCGAGAATCGGGCTTTCCGTCATGTCCAACGTGTCCATGTGTGTGCCTTGTCGTGGTGTACCCTTCCATCCTCTTTCCGGCTCGGGTGTCTTGCTCTTGGCTGGAGTTGCGCGCTTGAGATTGTCCTCATCCCTTTCCGTGTGCTTGTCCTTGCTTGACTTGGTGGGTGTGAAGCTCTCCTTCAGCGGCTCCGCATCCTTGCTCTTGTGCGAGGGCTTCTGGTCCTTCACCTTGGCCTTGTCCTTGGAATCATGGCCAGCGTCCCGTACGTTTTCCTCCACCTCCTTGTCTTTGACGTTGCGCGATCCTTCACCCCGGCGATCAGCGCGCTTTTTGGCCTCTTTGGCCCCCTCCTTCTCGGTATCCACCAATGTGATATCCTTGCCTTTGCCTCGGTGTTCGCGTGTCAACAAATTCTCATCTTCCTTGCTATCCAGTTGGCTATTCTCATCCTTGTTCTTTCCCTTGCTCCTCTTCTTTTCAGCTTTATCCAGAAGTGCGATGCCGCCCAGTGCAGCAGCGGCTGTCGCTGAGATGTCAGCGACAGTTGATTTGGCTTCCTTGGCTGCCCGCTGGGACGAGGTCTTGTCTGTTGCCTTGGGGGCCTTGGGTGGCTTGCCCGTTGAAAGGGCCTCACCAGAGGGTGATTCCTTGGTTAGCTGGGGAGAGACTATGCTTTCGGCGCCCTTGGAGTCGACATGGCCTTCATGAGAACCTGGAAAGTCGAGATCACTGGTTGCTCTGTCCTTGTCCTGTCTCTCCTCTTGCTGAACCGATTCTTGATGGAAGACCGCTACGTCGTCTTGAGAAGACGCGATGGTACCTGCCGAGGCATCAACAGGCCCTCTCGACTTGACCATAGCAGTCAGGTTCCTTGGTTGATGCTTCTCAATACTTGAACCAAGTTCCCAAAGGGTATCATCGATGCCCCCCCTGAGTTTAGAACCTGTATGATCCCCAAGCAGAATTAATCGGTCAGCGATTGGTGACTCGGGCTCTGGGGTCGCCTCCGGCGTAGGCTGTGGGAGACCGAATGGCAGAACACCGCTGGGCACCCTGTTGGCCCTCCTTTTCTTCTTTGAATCAGCAGCTCGCCCTGCCTCTGCTGCTGAATAAGGACTGAGCGACAGGTCTCTTGATATTGGGACAACAGGTCCAGACTCATTGTTCTCGGCCTTTTGACTTGGGGGCGCCTCTTCCGCGGAAACCACAGGCGTGAGTGGTAACAGTGAGCCGAGAGGTTGTTCAGAGAATGGGGGGAGCATGGATTGTCTTGGAGGTGACTCGACGAGGTTAACAGAAGGAGCTCGAGGAACTTGCTCCTCAGTTGAGGCTTTCGCAACATCTGCACTCAAGGGAGCAGGTACTGAAGAAGCGCTGGGTGTCTCTTCAGGTTTCGCCTCGGAGAGTACAGTCTTTGTCTTCTTGTTTTTCTTGGTCTTCTTCTTTGGTGCAGCCTTGTCGTCAGTTGCCTGCTCCTCTGCTGGTGTACCTACTGAGGATGACGGTCCAGTCATCTCAGCAGTTGGAGGGAGAGGGTCTGCACCCGGCTTCTGCTCGGTTGGCTTGTCGGTTTCCGGTGCCAACGTCTCAATGTCAACGACCGGTGCAAGGCTCTTGTCACTGGATTGACCGCGCTTTTCTTGGTCATCTGGGGTCACCGATGCCACTACCGTAGACATCTCGTCCATAAATGCTTCGGCAGATGATGCCGGGGCCTGCGGTTCATTGATATCCGCTACCATGTCTTGGATGGTGGATGGCTCTGGAGAGGGCATGGGCGCTGCCGTGGGCTGAACAAGAGCCTTGTCGACTTCGGCAGGAGTCTGTGTGCCCGAACCCTGCGGAGAGTTCTTCCCCTTCTTCAGCTGCTTCTTAGAACCCTCGGGCTTTACAGAAACATCATCGCTGGGGTGGATCGATTCTTCTGCGGGAGTCTCGACCGGTGCCAATGGACGAGCGTCTGGCTCGGTCTTCGGGGCCGATGTATCAGCCTGCTGAGAGTGTGGCAGCTCTTCTTCGACAGGTACGGGCTGCGTGTCTTGCTGTTCCATGATTGTGGGCTCCTCCGCAGTGGCAGCTTGCTCTGCAAGTTCCTTCGCACGGGCCAGTTTCTGAGCCTTTTTCTTTTGCTTCTTGGACATCTTGGTAGATGGTTCGCTTTCAGGATCAGCAGGAAGGGATTGAGCGACAGTAACTTCTGGCTGCTTTTCGTCGGCACTGGCGTCTCTAACAGATGCGCCTTGGACAACAGGCTCTTCAATAGGAGCAGCCTGGGGTACAAGAGCGTCGATCGGGGCAGAGATATGAGCATCAACATCCGTTGAAGCGGTCTCATTAGAAGCAACGAGGTGTGGTGACGATTCGGGCACGGTTGTCGATACTTGCTCATTGACTTCTTTTGGCAATTCGATGCGGAGATCTGAGGCTTCAGCAGGCTTTGCAATTGGCGCCTTAAGTTCTCGAGCCTGGGCAACATCTCCCTCTGTCAGTTTTGTAGACTTGGTCGTATCAGCAGTTAGAACAGGCGACTCGATTCGCTGGTCTGCAGTTCGGGTGAGGTCTTCGGCTAGAGGCTGAGCCGTGCTGTCAGATGACCCGGCTGTTGGCTCAGGGAGACTCGTCGACTCTGTTGCTTGTGTGTCAATGACTTTGCCCTTCTTTTTCTTCTCCTTGTCTTTCTTCGATAGAGCTGGGCTAGCAGTATCTTGAACGACCTCCTCATTCTCGGGCTCGACGGGAAGTTCGACAGGAGGCTCGACCAACCCTTCAGTAGGGGTTTCAACTGAAGGCTGGGCTGGCGCTTCGACTGAGCGGTCGAAAGGAGGCTCTGGTGAGGGCTCTTGCAGTTTCACCTCATCTCCTTTGTTGATCTCTTGTCCCAAAAGGTTGTCAGCTCGGATGTTGTCAGGATACTCTGCATTTTCTTCTACCTTCAGATGGGCGGGGACAGCTGTTTCAGGCTCGTTGACATGTTGGTCGACTTGGTCGAGTGAAGGGCCAGCAACGGAACGCTGCCCCTCAACCGCATCGGTAGGCTCTAGAGGCGCAGAAGACTCTGGGGCTGAGGATTTGGTCTTCTTCTTTTTCTTCTTGTCCTTTTTAGAAGTGCTTGTGACCTCAGCGCCCTGCTCCTTGTCTCCCGCTTCAGGTTTGTCAGGCTCTAGCTGGGTGAGCTCCAGGTCGGCTGGAATATCATGACTGGACGGGGTCGTTTTCTCAAGAATTGTGACGGGTAGGTTTGGCTGCAACTCCGATTTTTCGACGGCCGTTGTCTCCTGGGGCTGTAGTGACTCTCCTGACTCGAACTCCCTCTGCATTGTTGGCATATCCTGAACCACAGAATCACCAGGTTCTTGCGTGGTAGGGGCAGGTTCGCCTTCGAGGTCCTGTTGAGGTTCCTGAGAACCCTCGGAGGATTGAGCTGGGACCTCGGTTTTGGCTGGGTCGACTGGCTCGAGAGTTAGATCACGGCGTAAGCCCTCGTCGGGCTTCTCGGTTTGTACTGGCTCGTCAGTTAACTGTGGAAGCTTTTCCGACGGTCCAGGCGACTGGCTGAGATCGCGAGAAGTGGTCGCCATGCCTGACTTGTCCTCCAGTGTAGTTGTAGCAGCAGGAGCTTGAGAGCCCTGCTCCGGTTCAGGTCCTGCACTATCGCCGCTAGGCTCAGAGCTTTCTATTTCGCCTAGGGCAGATTCCTTGCTGTTTTTCTTTTTCTTGCTCTTCTTCGATGAGGGTTTGTTTTGCTGGTCTGGCTCAATCGAAGCTTCGGTCTGGGCTTGGTGCATATCAACAGAATCTTGGGCTTGATTGGATTCTGGTTGCAGGCTATCCGCGGCAACTGCCTCACTAATGGCTTCAGTCTCTGTGCTGGGCGCCTCTCTTGGTTCCTGCTCAGTCGGCCATTCCGGGGATGACTCCTGTTCTGGCGGTGCCTGAGTTGTTGGCTCAGTCACGGGAATGGCTTCGGAGACGGGTTCTAACGGGACCTCGCTCTGGGTTTGGGTAGAGGGTTGTGTCCCTTTGTCGACCTCTTTCCGGGGTGTTGGTTCGGCTTCTGGCAGAGAATCACTGCCCGCAACTGGTATTGTCTCAGCGTCTCGGGTTGCGTCCTCGGAGGACCCAGCTTGAATGGGCTCGGATGTCAAAGTATCGGACGTCATGGGTTGAGATTCTGCGAGTTTTGCGGCGAGATCTTTGGCGGCCTTCTTCCGCCTTTTCTTTTCCTTCTTAGAAAGACCAGCCATATCATCCGTTTCCTGCGGCTGGGCTGGCGGTTCAACTGCACGCTCAGCTGCGGGCACCACTTCCGCCTCGGGAACGACAGGCTCTGGGACACTCGAGGCTCCTGTCGCGGCTTCAGTTGGCGCAAGGCTCGTTTCCGCTCCAGCGCGAAGGCTACGGTCAAGAACGTGGGGGGCTGAGTTGTCTTCCAATGCCGCTGCCTGGGCTTCATCTCGGGCTTGTCGATCAGCATCCACGAATGGAGCGGGAGCCTCGGGGGCAGCATTAGTAGAGTGATCAGGAGCAGTATCAGCAGAAGGGGGGTCGGCAGAGGCTTCAGGTTTTGAGTCAGTCTCGGTTGCGGATTTGATAGGCTCAACAACGTTGTCAGGTTCCTTGATAGGCTCAGAACTCGTGTCAAAGGAGACTTGCCGGGGCTCAGCGGGAGCCTCAGTGGCGAGGACATCTCCAGTGATGGCTTTGTCTTGTTCTTCAGTGATGGGTTCCGGCTTCGTTGTCAGCTGGGTAGAATCGCGGGCAGGCTCAACGACAGGCTCCAGAGAGGGCTCGATAGGGTCGGTGATTAACGTGGGCTCGGCCGTGGGTTCAGACTCTTCACTAGCTCCCTTTCCTTTTCCCTTCTTCTTTTTCTTCTTGCTCTTCTTGGGAGTGGAAGGTGCTGGATCCTCGCCATGGGTCTCTTGGACTTCCTTGGCCACATCCAACTGAGAGGCTTCAGGTACTGGAGTCGACTCAGGTTCGGCTTCAGGAAATTGAGCGGATTGAGATGTCTCATCAGGTTTGACAGTATCAGCGGTCACTGCTGGTTCAGAGGGTTGATCCTGATCATCTTTGTCAACTGTCGCTAGTTGCTCAATAGGCTCAGTCGTGGCGATGCCTTCAGGAAACGTCGTCGCATCTGTTGGCTTGATCGTTCGAGTTGGCTCCGCTGGTGTAATAGGCTGCGCAAAAGGGCCATCATCAGCTAAACCAGCCTGCTTTTCCTCGCCAGCGGCGGTCGCTTCCTTGGCCACAGGGGTAGATTCAGGTAGTTGGACATCTTGGAATGAACCAGTTGCCTCCTTTGTGGTACCCGGCCCGATGGCTTCAGTTGGAAGAGCAGTAGATTCTAGGGCTTCCCGAGGAGTCCCCAGGTCTTGTTCAGCGATGGGCACGGGTTCCTTGCCTTTCTTCTGCTTCTTCTTCTTCTTCTTCTTGGCGCTAGGAGACAGAGTAAGGCTTTGGTCGGGCTCTTTCTCGGTGCCCTTTGGTTGGTCTTGAGCCTCGACAGGTTCTGAACCAGATTCAAGGGGTTGCTGGGTCTGTTCCTGTGGTTCATGAGCAGACTTGGACGCGTCCTCCTCAGGTGCAGGGGCATCGATAGGTTGAGAAGTGGCTTCAGCTCGAGGGGCCTCGTCTGCCTGGAGTTTCTGCGACTCTGATTCTAATTCAGGCTCAGACTTGGTGACAGCCTCGTGGGTTCTAGAAGGCTCAGTTGTCTCGGTTTCGGGTGTAGTGGCAACAGCAGTAGCAGGTTCAACTGTCTGTGTCGTTTCATCCTCGGGCTTGACAGGTTCGGCCTGGTTTTCAGAAGTCTGAGGCTCGCCCGTCTCAGCGGCTGCAGTTTCAGAGATGGGAGCGGCTTCGGCAAGGTTCTCCGTGTGTTCCAGAGGTTCAGTCTCGACATCCTTTCCCTTCTTCTTTTTCTTGTTCTTTTTCTTCTCCTTCTTGGTCAAGCCCTCATTGGCATCATCGCCTTCCTTGGCCAACAGAGCTTGGGCCTCGGGGACAGGTTCGTTTGTTGGCGGTGCTTCGATCTCGGGGACAAGAGCTGCTTCGGCACCTGAAGATTCGGGTCCAGTCAGAGTCTCCTGGGCTGTTTCTGAATGTTGCTCCACCGTAGACTCGACCTTCTCAGTTGGTGTCGATGTGGGGAGAGAAGCTTCCTCGATAGCAGGAGAACCCACAGGTTCCACTGCATGGTTAGTAGTGTCGGCCTTCTCCTCGAGAGGTTCAGGTGTGAACTGAGTGGCTTCGGGTACTAGCTCGGCCAAATCGGGAGTAGTCTTGACGTCGTCTGAGGTTTCCTCGGGAACATTTGAAGTCGGTATGGCAGACTCTGTTTCATCTCCCTGCTTGGCCTGCTCACCCGTGGAGGTGGGAGTGTCATCCTCAGTGACGTGTTCTATGACGGGTTCCATTGTTGACTTGGGGGCCGCTTCAGGAACAGGCGGTGTAGACTCGAGAGCGGCAACGGCGACGGGTTCAGCAACAGGCTCAGAAGCCTCAGCTGGCTGTTGGTCGACAACCTGGACAGCCTCAACCTCCTTTGAAGAATCTGCTTGTTGCGGAGGCTCAACAGCCTTCTCCTCACTCTCTGCTTTCTTCTTTTTCTTGTCCTTCTTAGAGAGAGTGGGTGCAGAGTCCTCCTCAGTCTTCTCCATAACGTCCAACTCAGGCCTAACAACGGGCTGCTGCTCCGTCTCAACAGTTGATTCAGAGGGCTGTACAGAACCCCTCGGTTCATCATCTGTCGGCGCTGGTGTAGACAAAGTGAGTGGCTCGGAGGTTGGTTCATTGGCGACTTCCTGCTCAGCTGTGACTTTAGTATCGCGCTGTGATTCGGTCTGAGCCTGCTTCCTTCCAGACTCAATCTCAAACTCAGGAACAATGGTCTCCTGTTCGAAGGTTGTCTGCTGTTCAGGCTCAGGCCTTGAGGTTAAAACGTCGGCTTCAAGTTCGGGCTCGGCAGTGGTTGGCTCAACCGCAGATTGAGCATCGGGATTGACGAGAGGTTGAGTCTCAGTTTCGCGCTTCGATTCAGCTTCAGTGTCAGGCTCAACTATAAGTACAGTCTCCTCAACATCGGGGAGTGTTTCATTCTCAATCTTGGGGCCAGAGTCATTGTCTGGTTCGGCGGACGTATCTGCCGCAGGCTCATTTTCAGCCTCGGGTTTCGACTCAGGTTCGATGCCAGTTCCAACCGCAAGTTCCGTTGGTTCCTCAGGGGATGCCTCGGTCTCCTTGGGTGTCTCCGGTTCGACTGAGGACTCCGAGGCAGCTAATGCTTTCGCCTTTTGCTTTTGCTTCTTCTTCTGTTTCTTGGACAGGCCAGCATCTCCCTCATTGTCTTCCAGTTTCTCAGTTTCCAGTCCCGGCTCCGGCTCCAGCTTTGCCTCGGGCTCGACAGGGGCTCCAAGATCACCAGCATTGCTCTTGTCCTCCTCCCGCGTTTCGTTCTCGGAGGGCCCAAGGCTCCTAGCCTCATCAACGGCGGCGTCGGCGGCGTGCTGCTTTTCCGGTTCCGGTTCCGGTTCCGTTGGACGATTGGTCTCGGGGTCCTGCAGGATTTCAAAATGGTTGTCTTTAGCCTTGTTCTTTTCGTCCGTACGGGATTGCTTCAGACTGGACCCACCCCGCTCGTCTTCAGGACCAGCTGCTGGTTCTTCACTTGGAACAGATTGTTCTCCGGACTCGGTAGAATCTGGTACGTTGGCATCGTCTGCTGGCGTCGCAGGCTCGCCTTCCGGAGCGACTTCTGCGCTGGGAATTTCGGTCTTCTCGGGCTCCGCTGGGGTGTCCTCGCGAGGATCCGGGAGGTTCTCGGCCGGGGGATCGGTGGCCTCAGGTTCGGGGACAGCTTCGGGGTTTTCAGATGGAGTGGCAAGGCCAGAGTCAGGCTCTGCGGCTTCTTCAAGCGCTGCCTTCTTCTTCTCTGCCTTCTTCTTCTTCTTCTTTTCCTTCTTGGAAAGCTTCGCTGGAGAGGCGGCATCGGGCTCCTCAGTGGTCGGGGCGGGTTCTTCGGCGGGAGGCTGATCGGCAGCAGGGGTATCCGGCACTTCGGTGGCCTGAACGTCCACTGGCGGTTGCTGGACAGAGGGGGTTTCTACGGGGTTTTCGACATCAGCTGGCCGTGTATGCTCATCGTTTTGTGGGATAACCTCGGAGACAACGTCGATCTCCTCTGGTTCCAGGAGCGGCGCAGCCTCGTCGGTAGGGAAAAGTGCCTCTACAGGCTCGCCGCCACCATGCTCCAGGCTGTCAGATGCATCCAGAGATGGTTCTGGCAGGGCAGCATCCTTTGGCTCTTCCGATGGAACATCGTGGGCCGTTGGCTCTTCAGTGGTGGCAGCGATTTCTTGAGCAGTGAGCTCGGGAGTCTCCTGAGGCAAAGAGTCGGCTTCGGACTGCTTCTCAGAGTCATCCGCAGAAGCATTCTTCTTCTTTTTCTTCTTCTTTTTACTCTTCTTCTCAGCGGGGCCTTCAGCTTCGTCCACCGCAGTGTCATTGGCAGGTTCTGCCTCGGCATCAACAGATCCAGTCTGCCCAGCCTCTTCAACTGGTGTAGCTTGTGCAGCTGCCTCAGGTTGTTCGGTTTCGGCAGATGGCGTGGGAGTTTCCTCTGCAGGTAGACTGGGACTGGGTGTGGGTTCCTCTGCAGGACTAGACTCTTCCCTGCTCGCTGTGGGTTCCTCGAGCTGCTCTGGTTCTTGTACTGGAGGCTCTTGTCCAATAGAAGACGGCTCAGTGCTGTCTTTGGGAGCATCCTGAGCCTCGTCGGTCTCGGTGAAACTGACCGACTTCTTCTTTTTCTTGTTCTTCTTGGACTTTTTCCCGCTCACTGATTCGGCCACGTCATCTTCGGCTGGGGCATCTTGTGGCTCTGGAGCAGGGGCGTTGCCGATATCACCTTCGACTCCCTCAACCTTGTCTGGGGTGGGCATTTCTGTGGGTGCTTCAGTCTGAGCAACCTCAGTCGTTTCACCGCTGTCCTTTGGGACATCTTCGGTCGGTATAGCTTCTGGGAGTGTCTCAGTGACCTCAGGCTCCTTGTTGGCTTGGATTTCATCAGCTGGGGTGTCGACATCTTGGACTTCCTTGGTCTCGGATGGCGCAACTCCCTCAGCCTCTGTAGGCTCCTGGGCGACAGGTTCGGCAATGGCAGCTTCCGTGGCAGCTGTCTCCGCTAGTTCCTTGGCGGCCTGTTCTTCGGCCTCGCGAGCTGCTCGGGCCTCTGCCCGCTTGGTAGCATTTTCCTCAAGGGCAATGAGGCGCTGCTGGTCCTTCTTCAAGAGGCGACCTTTCCTTCGCACCCTCTTTTCCTTCAAGGCCAGCATCTCCTCAGTGTCGCGAGCTTCCTCAGCCTCCTCAGCTTCACGAGCAGCCTTGTCTGCGGCTTCCTTGGCCTCCTTAGCTGCTTCGATTTCCTTGGCTGCTTCAGCTTCCTTGACTGCCTCAACTTCCTTATCAGGTTCGACTTCCTTAGCAGCTGGTTCTGCCTCTGAGATCAGTTGAGGCTCAGGTTCATCGACAGATGATTTGTCGCCGAGATCGAGGGGCGCATCCGTTGGTTGCTCTGGGATTGGTTCCTCTACTTGCTTTTCACCCGAAGTCTCCTGGGTAACCTCGGGTTGCGGTGACTTTCCCTCAGCCGGAGTGTCCTTGGCGGTGTCGGGGATGGCTTCCTCTGTAGGCTCCAGAGTAGGCGTCTCGGTAGCTACCGCAACGTTTGTGTCGGCTGAAGATTCGGCGGCTTCTGGAATGACCTCTTCCGCCTTGGGTTCGTCTTTGCTCTCGCTTCCAACGGTCACATCCTCCACTTCACGCTTAACCTCCTCCTCAGTCTTGGGCTCACTTTCAGCAGTTTCGTTCTTGACCTCCTCCTGGTTGGCCGGGGTATCATCATGGGTAGCCTGCTCCTTCACGCCAGGCTTAACTTGTTCTTCCTGAGTCTTGAGCTCATCTTCAGTGTCCTTCTTAACCTCCTCCTCTTGAGTAGCCTTAGTCTCTTCGGTCTTGATCTCCTCCTCCCGGTTGGTCGTGGTATCGTCCTGAGTGCTTTCGTTCTTGACTTCCTCCTCTGCAGTCTCCTCCTGGTTGGCCTGGTTCTTCTTTTTCTTCTTGTTCTTCTTGGCCTTCTTCTTCGAAACAGGGGACTCGGCTTCGACTGTCTCAGGGGTGTCGGTGGATCCTGTAGCCTCGTCGGTTGGTTGTGGTTCCGCAACAAGGGCTGTTTGGCTTTCAATATCCTCTCCGGTCGTCGTGGGTTCCTCTACTGGTGTCTTGGCGGTTGCCTCCTCGCTGACCTCGACAGGCTCAGCTTCATGGGGCTTCATGGCGTCGTCCTGGTCTGCCTTGATGGGCTCGTTGTCTGTTATGGTGGAAGGCTCATTCTCGGTGATCTTGACGGACTCCTCTTGAGGGACAGGTGTTGGTTCATCCTGAGCAGGAACGTCGCGGCTCACGTCTTCGGTGGCGGGAGTAGCACCATCGACTTGAGAGGGCTCCGGGCCAATCGAAGTTGCTTGAGACTCCTCGACAGGCATGTCTCCCTGGGAGAAGAGCGGCTCTGAGATATGCGACTCTAGCGTGGTCGGGGCCGCGTCGTCAACGGCGGCGTTCGGATCAGAATTCGCTGGAGGAGTTTCAGGCTTGACTTCAGCTGTTTCTGCCTTCTCAGTAACCGCCTCTGCCTTCTCGTCCACATTTTCAGCTACAACAGCGGTCTCAGGCTCGACCACAACAGGCTTCTCTTCTTGAGATGGAGTGGCTTCCGCAATCACAGGATCCCGTTCATCATCAACAGTCTTGTCAACCTGATCGGCTTTAAGCTCTATTGATTGGGGCTCATTCTTCACCTGAGCGGGAGATCCCCACATCTTTCTCCAAGCGGATCCAAGACCACCGAATCCTCTCGTGGCAGGAGAGACGCCCAAGGCAGAGGGGAAGTATCGGTTCTGAGGTTGTTCTTGCGAAGGCTTCTGGGGAGCGTGCAGACCCATGCTTGACGGCAAATAGGCTGGTTCATCGACATCCTGGGACTTGGTCGCCTCGGTAGGGTTCGGCGAGTCCTCGGGTTCGACCAGTTGACGGTCATTATCCGCAGTTGGTTCCGCTGCAGAGGAAGGTACAGTGTCCTCTGGCTTCTTTTCAGCCTCACCCTCTAAGGAAGTCTCAGGCTGGGGAGCTTTGGTAGGCACTGTTGGTGCGGTCTCCTGCGCGAGGGGGGCCTCAGTGTTCTCGGGTTCAATCGCATCAACTGGGGCAGGCTGGTCCTGGGCCAAGTCCTTAGTGGCTGTCTCCGTGGGCTGCTCAGGCTGGTCTTCCGAGACTGGAAGAGGCTGCTCAGGGGTAGAAGAATCTTCCTGGGTGGCAGAAGGTGCCGTTTCTTCAGATTTGGCGCCCTTCTTCTTTTTGTTCTTCTTCTTCTTCGACTTGGATGGAGTCTCTTGGGGAGTTGCCTCTGTGGACGGTTCAGGTGTTGCCTCGGAAGTAGCAGCAGGGGTCTCCGACTTGGGCTCGAGACTATCAACACTCTCCACGGGAGCATCTGGCTGCGCCCAAGCATCGAAGGCATCCGCATCCGGAGTTGGCTCCGCAAGGGGCTCTTGTGCCGTCTCAGCAGGGGCCTCTGTGGGTTCAGTAACCTCTCCGACAGATCGCTCAACAGGTGCTTCCGGGAGTGCCTCAGTGGGAGCATTTGACTGCTCAGTAGGAACTTCTGAAGGCTCAGCGGGAGCATCTGAGGGGGGCTCAATGGGAGCCGCTGCGGGTTCAACAACCGCTTCAACAGAGGGCTCAACTGGTGCTTCCGGTAGGATCTCGGCAGGAGCATCCGGGGTGGGCTCGACAGTGGCCGGGGTGGATTCAACAACTCCTTCAAGAGACCGCTCAGCTGGGGCTTCGGGGAGGGTCTCGGCGGGGGCATCTGGCGTGGGTTCGACTGGAGTCGCGGCCGGTTCAACAACCTCTTCAAGAGAGCGCTCAACTGGAGCATCCGAGGGTCCAGCAGGAGTATCTGAAGGCTCAACAGGGACAATTGGTTCAGCCCATGCATCGAAAGCCTCCTTGTCTGTTTCTTGCACAATAGCTTCAGGCTCGGCAGGGGTTGACTGCTCTTCCGCCGCCTGCTTTCCCTTCTTCTTTTTCTTCTTGCTCTTCTTGGACTGGGGCTGGATAGGCTCCTCGGCCACCACCTCGGCGCTGACAGTAGAGGACTCGGCAGGCTCTTCGACAGGGACGGGTTCAGCTTCCACAACTGGTTCCGGGGCCGACACTTCGGGCTCAGGAACAGACTCTAGTTCTTGGGTGATTTCCTTCTCGGCAGGAACAGCGTCAGAGACCTGTTCAACAGCGGGTTCTGGCTCCCGAGAGACCTCCCGTTCAGCCGTTGGGACTTCATCGGCGGGCTTGGGCTGCGACTCTTCAGGCTCGGTAATATTGGGCAGCTCCTTCTCGGTGGATTCGACCTCAGGCTCAGGTTCTGCCTTGGCCGGGGCAGCAGAAACATCGGTGGCCGGTTGCTCTGGTGATTCGGGGGCCTTTTCTATCTCAGTGGTCCCCGGCGTTGTCTCTGGGGCTTCGTCCTTGGCAGCAGTCTCTTCGCTTCGCTCCACCTTCTCATCCTTGGCAGCTTCTTCCACGGGGGCGGCGACCTCGAAGGAGTCCTTGATGATGAGCTCCAGATTCTTCTTCTTGAGCTTCTTCTTCATGTTCTTCCTGTCCTTTGCTGTGAGGTTGGCCCATTCTTCTGTGGTGAATTCGTTCTCTGCACGCTGAGGGGCTGGCTCAGTAGGGGGTTCGGCAGATGCTTCGGCTGCGGGTTCGGCTGTAACTTCAACAGGCTCAGACACTGACTCAACAACTGGCTCCGCGGCTGGTTCGATGACGGTCTCGGCAGCCGGAGTGGCCTTGGTCACGTCTTCGACGACGGGCTCAGAGGGTTTGTCCTGAGCCACAGGGGGAAGCTCAACGGCGGCTTCAGGGACAAAGTCTGCTGACGGCCCCACAATGGTATCGGGCGCGCGCGCTGTGACGGCGGGCTCGATACCATCCTCAGCAATAGACTCCATCTTGACTTCGCTGGGGTTGTCCTGGGCTTCGGGCTGCTCCAGGGGCTCGACGGTGACAGCAGTTGGTTCAGCGGTGGCTTCGATAGCAGACTGGGGCTGAGGCTCAACAACAGCATCAGGAGCAGTCGTTGTCGCGGTCATGTCGGCAGGGCCGGGCTGGATCTCGCGAGAAACATCCTCAGTTGTCTGCTTGGCAACCTCGGGGGTTTCTTCAGACTTGGTCACATCCTCGAGAACAAGGTCAGCAACTTCCTTGCTAACGGGCTCTAGTTCTCTCGGTGATTCCTCGATCACGGCCGTGGCAACGATGGGCTGCGCGGTCTCTTGAGCGGGCAGTGAGACAGTCTCAGGCTCCTTCTCCTCTACCTTCTCGGCAGCGACCTCGGGGACGAGTTCCTCGGCGGGCTTGGAAACATCTCCCTCCTTGGGCTCAAGGATGGCTGTAGGCTGTGCTTCTTGAGCCTTCTCCGCGGGCGAGTCAGAAGAAGACAGTTCAGTAGGCTTCTCGGGTTCTTCGGGGATGGGCGAGAGAACGGCTGCACGCTCCTCTGCTGTGGACGCTTCAATCACGCCCTCCAGGTCTCCAGTCTTCTTGGTGAGTGGCGCAGGAGCAGGCTCGTCTACAAAGTCAGCAGGCTCCTCGGGAATAGGTTCAAGAAGGACTATAGGCTGCTCGTAGACGAGATCGCCCTGGTCGATGGGCAGGTCATGAGCCGCTGGCTCTTCAACAAGTTTCGGAAGATCTTCAACGATTGGCTCAACGGTGATTAACCGATCCTGAGTTGCAGGCTCCAGTATTTCGCCCTTCTCGGCGGGTTGCTCGACACTAGGCGCGTCTACAGACCTCGAGACATCCTCAACGATGGGCTCAAGAGGGGCGGCACGCTCCGCGATGGCAGGCTCCTCGGTAGCAAGCTCCTCTACAGGAATTGTAGCAGGCTCTGTCGTTGGCGTAACTTGCGGAGACTCAACAACAGGCTGAGGAGCATATTCGACTTCGGGCTGAGGAAGGCTCTTGAAAGCAACTTCTTCAACAGTGCCCACTGAGGAGACGTCGTCAAAGGCTTTGGAAACAGTCCCTCGAGGCGATTGAGCCTCGGTGGCGTCGGAGAAGTGCTCATCAGTAGAAGTAAGATCTTCTGGAGTAGCTGATTGAGTTGCGGGAGCCACAGAGAAAGCCACGGGAGCAACAGGCTCGCGTGGAGAAGGTGTCATGGCGAGAAGTTCAGAGCCCATGTCCTTGCTCGTCGATTCGACGGGGACAGGTTGCGGGGTTGTTGGCAGAGATGCAGCCTTAACAGAGCTCTCAAGAGGTGCTTCCCTGTCAAGAGGTTCAGTGAAGTCGGGAACTGGAAGCTCTGGGTGAAACAGAGCACGAGGTGTTGTTGACTCGTCGGTTCCGGTGGAAGAGTTCTTGCGTGCAGCTTGAGGCACATTGGTATCGATATGGAGATTAGGATCAAAGAACTGAGCACTATCCAGGTCAAAGTAGTCACCACGCTGATGGAACTCGGCCTCAGGGCTGGGGGAGTGCCTGGATCCAGCTTCACTTGGCTCACTTGGAGGGAGTGCAGGAAGAGCCAAACCGGTCGTTGGGGGGGCTTGACGAGAGTGCTCCAGGAGATACAATGGCATGATCTCGCGGGTGCTATCCCATGAAGTCGGTCGGGCTACTCGTCGAGACATGACTGCAGGGTCCGAGTTGATCACAACGGGAGAGCCCGAGGGGGATGACTTGAGGGCAACGGGAGAAGCAGGGTTCGACCTCTGGCCCAGACGAAGCTGGATAGGGACTGCTGTTCGGCTTGGAGACTTGGTCGGCGTCTCAAAGGTACTGCGGCGTCGATTGTGAGTGCGAGTATCACGCCTTATGACGCGCTCCTCAGGAGGAGTGTCTGGTCGGCTATCAGGCAGTGAAGGCAGCTCATCAGGGCCAGAAACGGGACTGCCAGGTTCGCTAGGGGGCAGGGGGAGAAGATCGCCATACTGAGGGTCAATGGCGGGCTTGAAGACACGGGGGGCGACCTCAGGGTCGAGGATTTCGTAGCTTCGCACACGACGGCCTTCGCGCAAGCTGTCATGCTCCTGGTCCGACGGAGCCTCGGCGGCGTTGGAGTGAGTAGCGTCAGAAGCAGCAATGACGGTCGCAGCACTCGCTAGGCCGACACCCGCGCCAAGGGTGCCGGCATTATCTAAAAAAGAATCCCTCTTATCCTTGCGACTGGACTTGAAGAGGCTGGAGATGATGCCGCTGGATCTCTTCTCTGGATCTCGGCGTTCCCTGTGATCCTTGTCTCGGCGGGACGAACCCGGCATAGACGCAACCGACTTGACATCGTCGTCATCATATCGAGAAGACTTGCGTCGGTGTCCAGACTCTCGTCGGTCACCGCGAGATTCAGACACGACAGAGCTCACGTCCCGATCGTCAAAGTGTTCGCGCCTGCGGTCCGGTGGACTGTCTCGGTAGTCATACCAGTCCTCCTCATTTCCGCTTCTGCGCTTGGACTTCTTGCTCCTCCGGCCACCAGAGCTGCCAACTGAGATTTCAGAGGCAACTACTGAACGGGAGGGAGAGTCATGGCCATACGAGTCACGCTTGGACCTCCTTGACCTGGGAGTATCCCTCTCGTCATCAGACCTTCTGTGCCGAGACCTATCTCGCGACCGATCTTTTGAGCGATGCTTGGATCTGCGACTTGATCGATCCCTTGATCGGTCCCTCGACCGGTCCCTAGATGACCGTCTCCTTGATGACCGACGGTCAGGGAGCTCCAGTGGCGCAGAGATGCGTGACAAATCATCCTCGTAGTATGCGTCACGCTCCTTCTTGTGCCTTCTTGAACGCTTGGAGTCTTCCCATTCGTCGTCGGATCGCACATCTCGAGACGTGACATCTTTCGATGAATGTCGACGATGAGATCTCGAAGGAGCGGAGACTCGGGATCTGTCGTCCTCGTAATAGTAGTCCTCGTCTTTCCACTGCTTCCGTGACTTCTTGGGAGTCTCAAGATCATCGCGGGAGCGGACGTCTTCGGAGGTGACATCTCGGGGGACGGCATCTCTTGACAATGAGCGATGGTAAGTCCTGGAAGGAGATGAGCCCTGTGAGGCGGCCCATTCGCCAGCTTCGGGGTTCACCCAATCCGAAGATTGTGCTGAAGGATCCCACTGGCCATGGTACTCAGCTTGCCTGGGCTCAGTGTCTCTGGAAGGTTGGTTGTGGTAGGCACTCCATGCACCAATAGCAAATGCAGGGGCAGCAACTCTAGCAACATCGGCGGCGTCAAAGTGGCGGCTCCGTGGTTCGTCTTGGGCGGTCTCCCAGCCATCGTCAGGCCTGACATCTCTGGCTGATGTCTCCTGGGAAGGCTTGTCGTGGTAATAGTCGGTGGGAGCAGAAACTTGAGAGACGGGCTCATCCTCAAATTCACGACTCTTCCAGCCCTTCTTGCCTCTCTTCCAAGCGCTATCTTCCCAGACTGCCTCGCCCACTTCTCGGGGTTGAGCAGGCTCTGCCGGGGTGGCCTCAGCCTTGCCATCATCTTGGACAACAACGACTTCAGACTTGGCTCGCTTCCGCTGTTGTCGCTTGCTCAACTTCGAGAGTTCCGAAACATCATCGTCGGGAAGTGGCACGTCCTCAGCCCTTGGAAGGTCCGACTTCTCAGGTTCGGGGCTCTTGGCTGTGACTTCAGGCGCAGCCACAAACGGCACAGGGTTGTCCTCGTGAGGAGTCTCAACCTCGCCAAGAATAAAGCCCTGCTGCTCCGGTAACAGCTTACCGGGAGCGTCGCTAGTGTCCGAGGCGGTCTCTACGTAGGGTCGTGTGTACCAGTTGCCCTTGGCATCGACATGAGCGTCACCGTGAGCGTCGCCGATTGTCTTTTGCACGCCGGGCGAAGAATCGCGGCGGTGGAAAGCCGGGTTGTCAATGACAATCTCGGGATCAAAGCCGGTTTCCTTCAGACCAGCAGCAAGAGTGGCAGCAAACTCGAGATCATCGGCGTAGCCACCGGGCATTTGCTCGGGGTGCGGGCTCGCAGGCTTGGGTCCAGGAATTGGTGGCTCACGGCTTGAGTCATCGTCATAGACCTCGGCAGAGAAAACAGGAACCACTTCTCGGCTAGTCTCCTCGGGATAGCTTCTGGGAATATCCGCGGCTTTGTGGGAAGGAATCTCGACGTCAGGCTCATTGATGGGCTCAGCACTGCTACCAGCGATGGCTGCAGCAAGGATGCCCCATCGGCTCGCCTTGTTCAGTCGTGGCCTGGGCTTGTCAGAAGTCCTATCCAAGGGCTCGGAGTGGAAGTAGCTCTCAGTATCGCTACGAGTCTCGGGAGTCTCGACTTCAAAGCTCTTCGTCTCGTTCTCGCCCCAAGTGACGGATTTGGCAAGGGGAGCTGGCTCGTCAAGCGGGACGATGTCACCTCGGGGTGCGACGATTACCTCTTCGGACGTGATCTCCTTGACTTCAGGGGTGACCTCGGCGGTCTCCTTGGCTTCAGAAGCGGTAGACACTTCCTCAATTTGTCTCGTTGTCTCCTTTTGCTCAGGTGCAGGAGAAGGCTGGCGGCTTGGCGCGGGAGTGGGATAGATGAGATTCAGGACAGGTCGTTCCCGCGAGGCTTCTCTGGACCTCAGAACAAGAGCCATGGAGTTGTCACCCAGGTTGCGGTAGTGTCTCTCCTCACGAGGATAGATCTTGTTGTCAATCTTCACATCCGCATCAGGGCCGTTGAAGGGGCTCGTCTCCGGGTGCTTCTCCTCCATATCAGGCGGCGTGACAATGGTCATAGGTTCATACTTGTCGTCTTGCCACTTGTCAACAACCGATCGCTCAGGCGATGCACTACGAGATCGCATCTCCTCAGAGGCAATCTTCCGAGCAATACAGGTCTCTCGGTAGTATCGATCGGCTTCTTCCTGAACTGTGTCCCGCTCCTGTCGTGAGCTGTCTCGTGAGCTGTCCTTGGCGTGTTCGCTGCTCTGACGTCCTCTCTCAACGGCGACAGCGGACGCAACCGCGACGGCTGCAACAGGAATAGTGGCATGCTTGGCCTCGTCAAGAATAGACTTGGCTTCATGCTCCTCTTCCTCGTATGCGTGACCGGAGCGGGGGTCCTGGAATTGCATTGCGTCCTGTGTTCCTCTGCGGTACTCCTCGACCATCCTCTCGATTTCGAACGAGTCCCGGCGGCTCAGTCGAGCATCTGATGCCAGGGATCTTGGCGGGGAATCATCAAAATTAGGTTCGCGTTCAATCGTCACGACATTAGGCGTAAGGGGTCGCTTGGGCGTAGTCGCCTGGGACATGGTGAAAGCATCGTCCGAAACCTGGTACTGGAATGGGTCGTAGGCCGGGTCTCTGGGCTGAGCAGGCTGGCTCGTCTCTGCGACAACTTCGTGCTCCATAACAACATGGTGGCCTGCACCAGTTGGTAGAGGAAGCTCGCGGCTCTCTTCAGTGACGGTAGTAGTACGCTCGCTGCTCTCGGCTTGAACCTCGGGCTCACGCATGACCTGGAATTCAGACCCATGCTCGATGCGGAATTCTGTGCCTTCGCTTCGACCCAGTTGAGGCGCAACTACAACGTCGACTTTGCTCCTCTCCTCCTTTTCAGCCTCCTTCTCCTTCGTTACTTTGTGGGTATCGTCATGATCATCATATCGTGAGGATTTCTCGTGCTTTCGCTCATTATACTGTGAATAAGAGGAGTCGTGGTGCGTTCGTCGGTATTCCCGTTCCCATTCCAGGTTTCGTTGCCGTTCATTTTCCAGTTCCTTATGTCGTTCCGCCTGCTGAGCCAGTTGTCGTTCGAGTTCGAGGGTCTGCTGGCGCTCAAGCTCTTGCGCTCTCTGTCTCTCAAGCTCAAGAGTTTTCTGTCGCTCAATTTCTTGCGCTTTCTGTCTCTCGAGCTCCTGGAGCTTCAGTTGCTCTGCCTCAAGAGCCTTCTGTCGCTCCAACTCCACTCGCTTGCGCTCTCGTTCGAAAGACTCCTCCTCAACTCGTTCCTGGCGCTTGGACTCAATCTCCCGTTTCTCGTCTCGACCACGTCGACTATCATGGTCACGCCTATCTTCTTCGCGATACTCTCGTCTTTCCTTGCTCTCCTTGCGTGAAGAAGCCGTATACGCCACGGCCGCGCCGACTGCGCCGATCGCAGCTGCTTCGACGGCAATGTCACCCCATTTACCATCAGACCGCTGGCGAGAGTTGCGGGATTCCCTTCGGCTCGAATCCTCAAACTTCTCCGTCTCGTAGACCTTTGAAGACACGGGTACCTTGGGAACGGGCTGCTGGAGGGGAACTGGAGCAGGTCGAGCTTGGTGTGAGAGATCCTGGCGCGAGGCGGAGTGGGAAGTTTGTGCGGATTGGAAGCGGGAATGCTCAGTGCTGGGAAAGTTGTCCCGCATGTGGATCGGTCCTGATGCCACACTGCCTGAGGAGCGGCGGTAGGCGGCTGCTTGCTCTTCATCCCGGAAGCCACACGGGGTATTGATTGAGCCTCGCAGCGAATTGTAGGGGCCAAATAGGCGGGGATCGACGATCGAAGTCCTCTCTCCATATCCGTAACCATATCTCCGATAGTCCGAAGATGAATGGTAGCTTGAGTGAGAATGTGAGCCAGCCATTGCTGCTGCGGCGCTCGCACTTGCGGCAGCCGCAGCAACTCCGACAGCGGGCCTCAGAGACTCCCCAACGGTACCGTAAGCAAGCTCCGAGTCGGCTGCCGAGGCCGCACCCTCACTCCCACTAGTGGTGGAGGATGATTCGTCGTCCGAAGCGTCTTCCCAGTCTGAGTCGTCGTCGGAAGTCTCGACGCGAGTCTTTAAGGAATTTCCCAGGCCGTGACCCTGGCGTCGACCGTATCGAGACGCCATTGCCGCGCCTGCCGCGCCTGCAGCAAGTCCGAGAGCTGCCGCCTTGCCCTTACCTGAGCTCTTGCTAGCGCGGCGCATCTCATCCTCCTTGGACTTCCTAGCTAGATTAGAGAGCTGTTGACCAAGAGCCATGATCTCTTCGTCCGCAGTCTTTGCTTTCCGGGGCGGGAGTGTGGGCGTGCGGTCGCGGTCGGAGGCCTCTGCCGAAGACCGTCTTCGGCGCGCATAGCCCTGTGCGTATCCCGAAGAGGACGCATATCCTTGGGCAGAAGCAGAAGCGCGGCTCCGAGGGCTAAGAGTGCGACTCTTTGGCTGCTTGACATATCCCTGCCCGTACGCCAGGTCCGAGTTGACCGATGACGATGACGAATTGCCAAAGTAGAGCACGCGGCGCTTCTTCTTCTTCTTCCTGTGGAGATGCTGCCTCACGCGCTCCGAGGGCGCCTTGAAGAAAGTGCCGAAGACACCGCCATATTCCTTCGTGTCCTTGTATCGCGAGATATCCAGTAGCGACGACGACGTGTCACTGGACGAAGAGAATACGCTGGAGGGCGTCTGCGGTCGACGTGTCTCTGGGTGAGGTGAGTAGGGATCGTTGTAGGCGGGGTGAGTCTGCGGTGGCGCGTTGGGATAGGGTTGAGGGTGCGGGTACTGCTGTTGTTGATAAGGTTGCTGTTGCTGAGGGGAGTCTTGATACTGCTGATGCTGGAATTGTTGGTATTGCTGGGGCTGTTGGTACATGGGGGGGTTGTTGGTATCGTTGCTGCTGATATTGCTGAGGGTATTGTTGAGAGTACTGTTGCTGGTACTGTTGTTGTTGCTGTGGTGGTGGTGGAGGCGGTTGTTGTTGTTGTTGCGGGTATTGCTGAGTCGGCGTTGACTGCTGCGACGGCGGATGACGCGAATCTCTCACATCGCGAGACTCATGCCACCGGCGGCGAGCACTCTCGGAGTCCCGAGAGCGGTGATCTCGCATCATTGTGGCCGGCCTCTACGGGTATCGATGGGAGGAATCGGGGGGTGTGGTGGAGGAGGGAGATGGTGTTTTGTTTTGCGAAGGAGCTCGACGCCAGCTTTCCATGGGTGCCCCGTTCGTCTCGGCCCGCTAAACAGGACAAGCGGTGGCTGGGGTTTGGGTGTGTCCAATTCTTGGACGCTAGGCTCCGTCGTTGGCTCACCCAGGTTCTCGTGGTGGGTCTGAGATTGGATCTGCCGCTGGGCCTTGGGAGGCCTGGGCGCTAAAAATTGCTCGGTAGAGTGTGCTTGGCTGGTTGGTTTCTGTGTGTCCGTCTTGTCGCCGATACGGATGATGATGATGATGCGATGAAGGGACTCCGAAGGGAGATCTATCTCCCTCGCGCTGATCTTGATGGTATTATCTCTCAGTAGGCAAGGGTGGCGCTGGTCCTAGGTGAGGATTTTCATATCGGTGGTTTGTAAGAGCCGAGATCAACTCCAGGTCAGAGTTCGCCAAGGATGCTCCGTTATCGCAGAAATCATTTTAATCTTGGTCACTTTCAGCTGGTGCAGAGTCGACATTCAGGCTGCCACACATTGGCTAGCGCCGTCGTCATCTCCACCGAGATTTGGTGCATTGCCAGCTGGCAGTCACATGCTGTAACACGTGCGTCCACTCTTGCAGGCCGTCCGTCAGGGTGCCTACCCTGCAATTGGTGGGAGGGAAATCCGATTCGACTTGCGTCAATATCCTTACCACAAGGGTCCACGGGTCCTGGGGATCCTCTTCAGCTGAAAGCTGATAATGAGGTGGTTATAGACGCCCGCCTATTTTTAATTATGGGCCGTGGCCATGCAGATGATAACCAGGCCGTTCAAATGCTACCGTCAATTAAAAGCTTGATGCAACTACAGCCCGAAACATGTGGACAACCTCCACCGAGTTGCTTAGCGAACATCTCACCCAATTGACCAACACCGATTGCGCTCTGAAACCAGCCACGGGCTTGACAACGCATGCCGCACCCGCGCTACCATGTCGTCGTTCTTTACATATATACAAATCAGAGCACAGCCAGAGAAGCCCTTCAAAACCCGTCCACAACCTTAACCTTGACGTGCATGCCCTTGGCGGGCCGGGCCGTTACACCGCCCCGGATTTCCACCTTGCTTTCGTCCGCCTCCTCCGGGTTCGCCAGCGCAAACTCGAACCGGCCGACCCACGCAGCGAGGAGGGCGGCGAACTCGGCCTTGGCAAAGCTCTGCCCGATACAGCTCCGGGGCCCGTGCAGGAACGGCAGGAACGCGTAGTTGCTGGTCGCGCCCCCGCTGGCGGCATTCCGGTCTGCGGCTCCACCCTCGGAGCCGGAGGGGAGCCACCGTTCCGGATCGAAACGGTCCGCGTCCGGACCCCAGAGGTGTGGGTCAAAGTGAGTCGCCCAGGGCACAATAACGATCCGAGTACCGCGGCGCACTGGATGGCCCAAAATCGTGGTGTCGTAAGAAGCATCACGCATCGTCAATGGCACGGGGCTGTAATAACGGAGAACCTCACTGCAGACGGCGTTGAGGTACGGCATGCGATCGATGTCGAGGCTGGTAATGTCGACATCCGAATCCACGGACGGTAAGCACTCTCGTACCTCTTCCCGCAGCCGGCTCTGAACATCGGGGTATCGAGACAGCAGATAAACCGCCCAGGTCATGGCTGCTGCTGTCGTTTCGTGTCCCGCAGCGAGAAACGTCATGAGCTGATCGACCAAGTTCTCATCCGTGAAGCCGCCGCTCTCAAGGGCTACCGAGAGGATGTCAATGTCTGGCTGCTCCTTGTTGGCCAACTTGGCCTTCTTCTCCCGGATCAGATCTCGACATACTGCCCGGATCTCGTCCGCCGCTGCGTTGATGGTCTGGTTCCGGCGGAACGGCAGCTTGATGACTATCTGCAGCGGAATGAACATGGAAATAAGACCCAGGATCTGAGCCGCGCGAGACGGCTTGATGATTTTCCTGTAAGTCCTGGCGAGAACACTCTCCGGGTCTTGGATGGCGCCAAAGTCTCGCCCCATGCCAGCGACGCCGATGATATCGAGCGTCGCCCGCGATGCCCAGCTGGACACTTCAAGCTCGACCTCGTCCCGACCCCCAACCTCTGCCGTCATAGCCTGGGTCACCTCTTTAGCCTTGCGCCAGAAGATGGGATACATATCCTTGATGTGGCGGAACGCAAACGCTGGCGTCAAGCTGCGGCGCTGCATCCTGTGCTCATCGCCCTCGGCGAACAGCACTCCTATTCCAAGGATGCGCCCGATAGATTGCTGCAAGTAACCCGGCTTCGCAAAGGCGTAGTTGTTGGTGACCAGCACCTCAGCCAACGCTTTGGGTGAGCAGACAAGGATCCGCTCCTGGTTCAACAGGCCGCGGTAGCGGATGATGCCATCGTGGGGGATCTCGGACACCCTGAGGATGAGCATTAGTATGTTGTTTTCAGAGTACTATTGCATCACAAGAGGCAATTGACAAACCATTCTCGCATCGGCAGGCCCGAAGGCTCTGCAAATATCCTCTTTGCCTGGCCCAGAAGCCAGTGGTTGTTGGAGGGTTCAGGCAGATGCCGCAACGGCGACACGAGTAGCGGATAGATCCATATCGCCCAGACAACCCAGAGCACGAAGCCCACGGCCCACAGCTTTGTAAAGTGTTTCAACAGGGGCAGCCTGGACCAATCGTCCTGCACCCAGGCGAGAGCCAGAGTGACCGTGGCAGCGCCGCCCGTGATGTTCTCCAACGGCAACCCCATGACGACTTGAACCTTTCACTTTCGAGTATCTTGCGCGTCAAAGGGGGTCAGGTCAAGCAACGGGAAGAACCAATACTTTAACTCGGGCGGGACAAGTAGCCACAGGAGTTGGGCTTTGCAGGGGACGGAGCCAGGGGTAACAGCCACGGGATGGCCTTATAAGCGATTCGTTTATCTTAAACGCGGTGGAGATTTCGTGAATGGCTCCAGACTTGCTCAAGACTCAAGCCGTCAGAGAAGTTGGGAATTGCTCCAAACCGGCCTATCCTGGTGTCCGATCGGTCCTCAATATTGTACTGTTGTCCCAACGGACATTACCGTTCCAACTCAAACTCCGACCGGCAGCCATGTTGGCCGAGTCTCTCTCACACACTAACTTGCACTATGCGCTAGTCTCGCCTGCTTCATCGCTCTCCAAGAGAGCGAGCTAGGGTTGCATCGACTTGATGGGGGGGACAAAGTGGGTTTCTTTATGAAATTATCGCTAATTCCGCTGTTGTAATAGGACAGCCATTGGCAGACAAGACCTGCTGTTGCGCTTCCCCCAAAATTGTCAAACGTCATGAAAACGCCAGATGACACTCCCTCCTAAAAGAAAACCATAACCTGGTGCAATTTCCATGAATCAATCCATGATGCCCTCGATCGATCGATACCAAAGCCAACGCCAAATCCATCCCTCCCTCGCACGCGAATCGGATTCTTGTATCATCGTCCGCAACCTGTTCCATGTCCCTTCTGCCGATGTCCACCCGGCACCTGAGTGCCAACCAAAGTCTAGGTCCTTGACGTGACCCCAACCACTCAGTCGATCTTGTTTATCCCCTCACTTCCGCGGGGCAAGATCTCAACCACGTGGTAGTTGCCGCTTCTCTCGTCTCGATTCACCTACCGGGTTGACGCATGTCGACCAAGAATTGCGCGCGTCGCACGACGGCCCCGGCGCTACCAAGACCGATTACTGTTGCCCTGGATGCTTCCAGGTAGATCCTGCGGCGTAGCCAAAGAGGGAGTTACGTTCTCGTTGCCTCCCGAAGCCGTGTCAGATTGCATCTGTGATGGCGGGTTCCGAATCTCCAGGAGCGGCAGATCATGAGATTGCGCCGTCCCAGGAGGCTGCCTGTCTGTGGTCCCTATGAAAACCCCTTGTGGTTGGTACATTGGCGCCAATGGCGAGAGAGCTGACATCGAGATGGTAGATGTAGGAGCCGATACCTCTCCGGGCGCATCCGTTGTTGTTGCTGTCGTCGTCGTACTGTTCCGAGGCTCAGCCAACCGAGGATTCCCCATGTAATGATCACGTTCAACGGTCCATTGTTGCCTTCGCTCCGTCGGCGACATCTCGTCCCAGTGATGCACAAACGAGTGGCCGATCAAGGGTGCACCCGGAGCAGCGCGCTGCGAGGGAGTGTCGAAATGGACCGCACGGCTATGGCCTCCCGATAGCGGCCTCAACTCGCGAGTGTGTCCGTTGTCGTGTCGTGCTCTGGTTCGACGTTGTCGTTCGCCCGCATCACTTGGTGGTGATCTTCGTCCGGTTGTGACAGGCTGTCGCGAGGGGGACCCGTTTCTGCCCGCCATCCCATAAGACATTACCATTGCTCTGGCCAAGATGTCGTCCGGATTGGCCGTTGCCCTATCGGATCTGTCAGTTGCTAACAATCAAGACATCAGCGTGGTAGGAAGTCCGGCCACGCACCTTGACGAAACGTGGAGTCCCTGCGACCTCATCAAGCTCATGAACGCGCGCGTAGAAGCGCTGGTGTGCTGCTTGGGTTCAGAGTGCAGCTTGTCACGGCAATACGGGCAGCTATCTGACTCCTCAAGCCACTTCTTGATGCAGTGGTCTCCAAAGATATGTCCGCATTTCGGAAGACGGAGGGCCGCCTCGCAAACACCCTCAGGACTCTCGACGCCATAATCACTGTAACAGATGACACAACCTGCAACGCATTAGCTCTAACATTCCACCGATTCGGTCGATGGCAAGATCACTTACTTCGGTCTCCCTCCGGAAGATCTTCAATCTTGACACTTTCGAGAGATCGCAATGTCGACTTGGATGCCACCATCTTGGTGCTGACAGCACCTCTCATGAGTTGCATATGGCGGAGCACTGTTTCTTCGTTCGCCTCAGCAGAGGAATCTGACCCGCCTGGGCTGTACATGCCATGCTCGAAATACACATGTCGGGCAGCGTCGTCATCATCTTCCAGTCCAGGCTCCGACGACATGATGCGAGTGGATGCTGGTCTGCGCTGGCGTGGGTGGTGAGATCTGCGGAAACCAGACGAAGGAGGGGATGGCCCTAATGAATATTAGCTGGTGCGAGCGACTGGTTTCGTGCGCGCTGCATGATACGGTGGCGTCGGACGAGGGTTTCTCGCAAGCCAGAGTTTGGTGTAACCAGAGAGGAGGCTGGCTGCATCCGGGGCAAGAGGGAAGCTTACTGGTAGGAGAAGGTATGTCGCGAAAGGCGGTCCTCGAAGAAGTGGAAGCCGATGAAAAGTGACCCCGGCGTGGCGGTGGTGTTGAGATGTAAGGGTGAGGGGGGAGAGGCACGGGCACGGGTACGGGCACGAAATGAGGGGAGTTGTTGTTGTGCTGGCCGAAGTTGTTTGTTGGAGGTTCTGATGCGAGAAATGGTGGGCGCTGTTGCTGTTGCTGCTGTGAATTAGGCTCCGGAGCTGCACCTGCACTGGCACCTACACCTACACCTGGTGGTGGAATTCCCAGACCTGCAGGCGGCTGAAAACTCAATGGCCGGCCGGGTATTTGGTTTGCAAAAGCTCCATCACGGCTGTGAGCGCCCGTGCCGGAAGCGACCGGCGCCCCGGGCGGTGGCATGGCACTGCGATGGTAGGTCTGGTGTCGTCCGCTCGGTCGCGGAGATATGGCTCCCGGCATGTTTTCTGAAAACGCATGGGGATGCGGCAGGCCCAGCATGGGCGGCAACATGCCTCCATGATGACCGAGCTGGAACGGATCCGGGCCGGAGCCGGGTGCAGGCTGCAACGGGTGGTGAGGATAGCTTTGTGGCAAGATTGGGTTCTGCGTCTGCCATGGGTAAGAAGGTGAGTTCTGCGAGTGAGACATCCAGTGGTTCGAAGCCGAGTGTACGGGATCGTAGTGGCCAGAAGACCGGGGGGGGATTGTGCATTATATAGTCCATGTTATCCATCTTGGGCGACGCAGCTCGGCTGCTAGATGAACCTCGTCTGCGACGACCTGGGTTGGCGGAGCCTTGCAAAAGAGAAGCCACCCAGGAGCCTGATGTGGTATTCCAGGCGTCGCGGGGGTTGAAAAGGGCGGCTCAGACGCTGCGAGTCTCGAATGGGCACGATGCGGATGAGGATGCGGATGCGGGTGGGAGCAACACCAGCTGCCTGGACGGCTGCCCCACGTAAGTGATGGATGTGTATGTGTATTCGTAGTATTCTAGCAGTGTTGGACTAGGACTATCGGTAGTACGCTGCGATCACAGGGCGGTGATCGGGAAACGCGGAGGGGTCGAGGTCTTGGGACCAAGGACTTCCGGATGCCGAAGCGAGGGACCCAAGAAGGTAGAAATGCAGAGCCGAACGAGGGCGGGCGGCCGCGGTGGGAGGAGTGGTGAGGATGAGGGGCAGCAGCTGCTGGGTCTGTTTGTTATCGGGGGGGCTGCGATAACGCCGATGACGACGTAGCTTGTAACTTTAGCGGCGGCGTCCAGGACCAAGACGACGGAAGCTGACTGGCGAGACCAAAGCAGCGAAGAGAGGCGGTCGTCAAAAACGATGGCGAAGACGACGACGACGACGAGGTGGGAAGAGAGGAGGGAAGGAAGGAAAAAGAGAGGAATAAAATGGTGTGGGGGACAGACAGAACAGACAGACAGGAAATGCTGAGCTGAGCTGAGCGAGCGAGACAAGAGGAGAAATGCAAGAAAAAAGAGACCGGATGCCACGTCTTGTACGAATGAGACTCCCTAGACCGGACTGGACTGCACTGGCCGACGGTGGACGGGTGGTGATGCTGTGGGTTGCAGGGACAGGCTCGGGCGGAATCCAGCAGTGCCAACGTCTTTGTCCGTCGCTCGCGAGTGAGGCCGGGCTTGGCTGGGCCTGCCTGGGATGTGGTCTAGACGCTGCCTGAGCGAGCGAACACTTCTGACACCAAGGGGCAGCTGTGTGGTTTTCCCTTGCTACCGGGGGAAGGATGAAGAGGGGGGCGCTTTTGACGAGGCGTACAGCTAGGTAGGTACAGACAGGACCTTGAGGCAGGCGAGTGAGTGTTGGTGGCAATGGCAGGCGTCAGGAAATGTCGTGAATGTGGCCAGGCGGGCGGTGGATGGATGTAAGTGCGATGGAAGCTGAGTAGCTACCCAACCTGGAAGGAAGAGCGGTAGGTAGGTAGGTAGATGTGGATGGGAGAACGGAAGCCGGTGGGCAGCTCCAATGGGTCAACGGTTGCGAGCGTACGAGGAGGCGTTTAGGTGGTGTAGCAGGACGTGAGAGGAAACAGGTCAGATTCAGGTTACGGAGGCGTAAGGAAGAGACGGCAGGCAGGTAGGGCGGACAAGGTGATGCCCGGGAATGAAAGAAAAGGCTTCTTTGTCTTTACGTAGGCGTACCGACGAAGAGGACGGACGTCTGGAGTAAATATGGAATAGGTAATGTAGGTAGAGAGAAAGGGTTAAAAAAGGGAGCAAGAATGAACAGGCCGGCGGGCTGCTCTTGTCCCTCCAACAGAAACCCCGGGGATGATGATGGCACCAAATGTCGCAGTCAAGTCAGAGCCGGAGTCGCAGTCAAACAAGTAAGTCGCAGTCGCAAGTCGCGGTTGGATTTAGTTGGCCTGGCCGTCCACCACACTCTCTCACTCACGGCACACTCCCCCAAAATGCTGGACTGGGCTGGGCTGGGCTGGGTGCCGGCCGGCCGTGTTTGGCAGCAAGTGGAGAGTCGTCGGGTTGATCGGTACAGTACGGTACGGTATCCCCCAAAGTAAGCTGCTGCTGCTGCTGCTCCCAAGCAAGAGAGGCCCGCCGCCGCCTGGGTAGGCAAGGCATTCAAAGCGGGACTGACGGACAGGATACAGCCTGGGTTTGTGATAAGCGAAGCGGGCAAGGGGACCGACCGATGAGGATGGATCACCGAGAGCAAAAAGACGCCGACAGAGACAAACGGCAGGGAGACGAAAACGGGAACGGGGGGCGGCGACGACGACGACGACGATGACAAGGCTGTTGATGGGGAATGAGGGGTTGAAAAGAAGTGAATGATGAGGGAGAGAGGGGAGAAAGGTGAGCAAAGTAGACAGACAGACAAACCGAAAGGTAAAACGAACGACGAACCAACGCACGACGACCAAGAAAACAGTCGATCAAAGTGCGAGTAGGCGAACGGGACAAGCTTCCAAGGTTCTCCTCCTCTCCTACCTACTCCGTACTCCCTCCTCCATATCCCGGATGAAGCGACCCTCGTTCGCCCTAAAAGCAACCAAACCACCCGACTGACCCGTTGGTACCATACTTTTTTTGCTTGGTACGGAACAGTACCTCCACCACCAGGGGGGCACGGGCAGGGCCTCTTCGCTCGAGTGATGAGCTGGAGACGGAGAGACTTCAGGCAAGGACTCGCAATGACAGAGTGAGAGGGAGAGAGAGAGAGTCATGGTCATGCGCAGAAGGAAGTCTAGCCGGGCATGGACGCAAAGGTAGCCCCAGCCGCCAGCCAGAGTCAACTGGGCAAAAACTCAAGCCAGTTTCCAGCCAGCCCAAGCCCAAGCCGGCACACAACCCATCATCGATGCTCGGCTTTGACCTTTTTCTTCTCTCTTGTCTTTTCCCTCTGAGCCCTTTTTTTTTTCTTTTCCTTTTCCCTTGCTCACTCACCTGAGCAATTAGCGGGACAAGATCGCCTCAGTGGAGCTTGTTGCGTGCCATGGACGTACAGTAAGAAAAAGCGAATGGAAGTGTGCTGGTTGGGGTGGCCCCGGGGGGGCGTATTAACGGAGCCTATCCCAAACGTGCACATGATGCGAAGAGGGCATGATGGATTGGCTCTCGTCCATTGGATTAGAAGGTGTCTGGGCGGGCTCTTCCCTGCCTTGAATGCCAGGTTCCGGCTTAGCTACCAGCAACCGCCGCATTGAACGAGAACGAACGCCCGGGTCCTACCTTTTTTTCAATGGATGGATCCTAGATCCATTGGTTGGATATGGGTGGATGGAGGAGGCCCGGAGGTGTATTCCAGGTGCTGAGGCGGCGGGCCTCGTAGAGCAAACTCAACCACCACCACCCACCCTGGAGATGGCGGAAACCATCAGGTTCAGCTGGTTAGGGTACAACGCCCCCTCTCTCGTAAACGCAGGAAGGAGAAGAAGAAGAAAAAAAAGGGAAAGTAAACCCCGAATTTCTGGTTGGTCTCTCCGTTCATGATCCTTGAAGTGAGAAGTTGTGCAGTTTGTGTTTCATACTGTGAATCAATATTGCCCTTTTGGGATGCGGACCCGATATTCAACGAACCTCGAACTAACAAGACGCCGGGCAATATTCAACAAGTCATGCGATTGACGACCGACCTCCCATCTCTGCTGAATCACTTTGGAAACACGTTTCATTCAGTTTGTTCCGTGATTACAGCGCCCATCCGTGAGCTCTCTCTTTTTTTTTTTTTTTTTTTTGGATTCCTCCCCCC
>NKCI01000305.1:0-35914 GCA_003946985.1 Fusarium duplospermum | reverse complement strand
CCGTCATGCAGCATTCCCGCCGTGGACCTGTACCACCCGCCACCGTTGCAGACGGAAGTGCTCGTGAGAGCAGTATCGATACGGAGCAAAGTAGCTATGGGCCAGCTGGTCGTCCTGACACGCGAACTCATGCAACTGTGTTCAAACCTGCCGGAACCTGAAGATTCCATCGATAGGCAAATACTCGCATTGAAGCAACGTGTTAGCACATCGGCTTTAGCCAAGTTTCGAGTTCGCCTTGCGCAGGTGTGTCTCGCGCGGGTAGTCGACGACGAAAAGGAAAGCCAAGGGCGTCGTTGCGCTAGCCACACCGATCTCGAGTCTCGTGCCAAGCGTTACGGGGTGCATAATATTCACTATCATCTCCAGCAAGGCAGACAGTGGATCAAGATATGCGGTCCTCGTAAAGGGCTATTGCCTCTCATCCTACTCAGTCCCTGGAGCAAGACATTCAAGGTCACCACGAAGGGGTGGGAGGAGCTTGTTCAAGCCGGTAATCATGAAAAGCTCGAGGCGTTTCACAAACTACTCGATGATCCACTCACGCAGGATCTTGACGCCGCCGGAAGGACCTTCTTAGGTATACTGGATGGCGGGCAAAAGGCTGTGGAATGGGAGCTAGCGCTAAGTGGTGCCGAACAGGCAGAGGATCTTGCCTCAGCTGTAAAGTTCTACAGGAAGCTTAGTCAGACTTCAAGTCGACTTGAAATAGGTTAGTGGTCCGTGCGACAGGCAGCCTACCCTACACCCCGGGGCCACGGATGACTACTCCTATCTGCTAGGAAATGGAATTGGCAAGATGTTGTACTATTTTCTATGTACCGACTAATCAAGAATGTCTATCTCTCTGATTCGCTCTCCGTTCATGCCTTGCTCATCCCGCATTTCATGTAGTGTCATATAAACCGGTACCGCTGAGTCAATGGCTTCCTGAATACCCTCACTCCCGTAACATTGAGTTAGGTTGACCTCATCCACCTCGACGTAGGAAATCCTAGCGAGAATATCCTCGACATCCATAAACCTAGGAGCGTCATCATGAAGCTGGGGGGCATCACTACCTCTTTTGGTAGGCAGGGTGGGCTCAGTGTTTGCGTTTGATGACTTTGAAGTGTACTTTTCGTACCGAGCGGGCTTTGAACGTCCCGCAAGTTGGCGCTTTTGGCGACGGCGATGGTAACTGATGCATCGGGGTCTTGGGAAGGTGTTGCGGTGAGCACAGCGACTTATGGCAAGGGCATGTCGTAGCTTGAGAACCAGGCCCTGCACGTCAAGTGGGACAGAGTTGGAGTCTTGCTGGCAAGCACACGGCACTGATGAGTCCATGGTGATGTCTGAGAAGGGGTGATGTCTGAGAAGGGGTGATGTCTGAGAAGGGGTGATGTCTGAGAAGGAGTGAGATGAAGGAGTAAAGAACGAGTTGACTTGGAGAAGGGGGTGACCGGCCTTTAAATATCCGGCTGGAAGACCCCAACCAACTGCATCTTGCGACACAGCCACCTGCCTGAGCCCTCTATCTTGACGGCCCAACTGGGACCCAGGAGATCAACTCATCACCCGATTCGACACTGGAGGCTACGAATTTGGACACGGGGATTTATGCGTTTCGGTTCGAGTCGGCTCCGTTATGAAAGCTAAGGGAATGGTTCCCCCAGCTTATTAAGCGGCGCTTGAAGCAGCGAAACTTTCACAGAGGATGCAGTGTGACAGAACTAAAGCCTGATATTGCTCATCTAATGTTTCCATAGATGCTTGGTAAAACAGATCAAGCGCGCGTATTCCTTGATTCTGGGGCACAGCGGGCAGCAAAGTAGGCCTCTCGAGTTGCTGAAGTCTTTGGGAAGAGGTTTGACCCCCTTCACCGGAGATTTTTCTGCGAGCAGATCCAAGATGCGCTGTGGGACGTCCTCAGGCCATTCAAAGAGACCAAAGCGAGTCCCTGGAACATCCATGTATATCTCTATTAGATTAGGCAGTGATGGAGGACGGGCCGGCTGTTTTCTGTTTTCTATTGGAGGGAGGTGATAAGGCTCTGGCGGGGCTGGTACGACCACACGGTCAACAGTGGTAGGATATTGGGCGACCATTGATGTTTCACAATGCCGCATTGTTGTCAAGGTCGTCTTGCCGCTTGTGGCAGAGGGTAGAGGGAAGGAAGAGCAACTTTCTTGTGAGACGAGTTGCAACCGACCGCCTGACCCAACGGCGACAGATTTGGCTCCAGTCGCCTCCAGCATTGGCAAGATATCCCGGCCGTTTAAACTTGGGGCGTCACAGGTTTCAAGATGGTCTTTATTGTTTGTAAGCACAAGTGTACCCAGCGTTTGACAGAGGCTATGCAACATACCGGAAGACGAGGGAGACTCTCCAATTCGGTCCCTTAGGACGCGGGTTACAGTCCGTTTCTCAAGAAAAGCCCTCACCACTCTCCAATGTGGAATGAGAGAGGGCTTCAAGCATGACTCGTCAAGAACTCGAAGTTCACTGGCGGACACCCAGTCCACTGCGCCACTGTCTGGGAAGCTCGGGCCAGTGAAGAAGGCAACAGGAAACTTTTGCCTGTATGAGAGGGGCCCACCATTCTCATACCCATCTCGCCATCGAAGCCTCCGTGTATCAACATCAAAGGCAAGGGAGTCAGGTAGGCTCTTAAGAAGCCCGAGAGTTTCAAGGGTTCCTGAGAGGCCGACTCCAGCCAGGTCGGTCTGGGGAAGGAGGAGAGCTGCCAGCCAGCATTGAGAATGCCACCGGTATGCTAAATAAAGCTCTCCTTCTTCAGGGTGAGCAACAAAGCCAGGGCAATTACTTTGCCCGTAAGTCATAGCCAAGAGCCCCCGAAACATTTCGTCTCGGCAGTGGTGCCTCCTTGGTACGCGCTTGCTTGGCTTCAAGAGAGTGGTCGTAGGTTGCTCTCGATCGTCGCGGCGTTTACGGCTAGCAAGGGGCGATGGAGATCGCTGGCGCTTCTGCCATCAAGTCAGTAAGAATTGCCGGTCAAGTATTATAACACTGGATACGCACAACTCTGACATGGATGACTGTGTCTTCGGCCACAAGTCTTTGCTCGCTTTCGAGGTCACGCAGTAAACCATCGTAGAAAGCCATGGTGCCTTGCAGATCTAACAAACTGACCCAGCTAGGTTTTAGAACAATAGCTGCCCATACATCTCTGATCCTACCGACTACTCTGCAGATCTTGCCCCAAAGGACGCGGAGATGTGGTGGATGAGTGAAGCACTCCATTGACAAAGCTTGCTTGTTTATGGAGAGTTCGATCGGGCCCAGGTCACTTGCAGCGACCCAGCGTCTCAGGAATTCGCGATGTTCTGCCACCACTGCTCGAAGAATGGGCAAGTCTGCGCATGAAGGACATGAAGATATGTAGTTCCACACATCCAGGATCTGGAATGCAGCGGAAAGATACATGTCTTTGAGAGCACGGCGCATTGAGAAAGGCATGATGGTGTTTGTGGGGAAGATTTTCTTTGAAGTTGATTGTAGAAAATGGTTGGCGTTGAGATTTGTTACCTTAGATCCTAACTTGAGAGGGCTGCCTCTTTTAACTATGCAAGGTCGTTTCCACTGCACAAGCAAGTTTAATCAGTTTCTAAATCCAGAAACGAATGCAACCACACTCGCTGTGAGGGAGCGAAGCCAACAGAGTTTACTAGCGCCATCAGAACCCCTGCTTGTCCACACCATCTTCTTTGTTCTCTTGGTGTGGAGGCTCCGTGCCGTAAGCGCTTTGATAACGGCCCCACTTACCACCGTGCCCGGTGGTTCCATTCGGGGTGGACCCAGTCGGCTCAAGCGGCAGCCCGGCGAGTTCACCGGAGAAGATTTCCCGGCAGCATGTATTGAGGGTCTTGAAATAGAATATGGTTAAAAATACTTGCATGACCAGGGCCTTCAGCCGTATCCCCGACAAGTCAGATGGACGAACTCCTTCTCCCCGCCACCCTAGATTTCATTGATCACGCCTGGTGGGCACACATCACGCGCAAGGCGTCTCCACCTTTCCCATTGCTCAAACAGCACCTCATGGCCTTTGGGCTTCATCTGACGGACCTCCTTGACTCGGTAGCTCCAAGGCTTTCCAACCGCAGTAAAGTGAACGACCTTGGCGTGATGGTATAGGTCATTCAAATCCTCCTTTGACACTGACGTGGTTGACGAGTCGAACCACGGGGGCACGTTCCAATCCTCCCAATGGCTATTTAAGGTAACATATTTTCCTGAAAGCCGTAATGACTTGTTTTGAAACAAAGTATTGATAATATCCATGTCGTATTGCTGTGGTAATGGGTCGGCCAAAGCATGTCGAACGGGGCGAGTGTGGAAAACATGATGGTGGTACTGTATAAGAGGGAATGTGAAAAGCGAGCGAGAGAACGAGGCTTTAAATCATTAGAGGGTCCTCTAAACCAACCGACCGCGGTGCTTAATTTGGCTCCTGTCCCGTGCTGGGAACTCTAGCCGCCATATCACTGTGTGATTTTTGATCATCTGAGTGCTACCCCATCTCATGCCCGAATGGTGCGGTTGGTGTCGGGGGATCAAGACTCAGCTAAGCTCCTTCCCTCAGCTCTGCCAGGAGCCCCCAGCCTTTCGGACACAGGGTTATGTTGGCAACCGACGATAAATCGATTGCTTGAACTTATTAGGATCCACCTGCCGCCCCTCTACTTCTCAACACTGAAGACGAGCTACGTAAAGACTGTGATGATATGAATGTCCCCGTATCGTTCGTGACTGCAAATAAAACAAGCATCCTCCATCAAAACGAGGCGGTTACAAAGCTATCTAAATGGAGCTAGATGTATATTTATGGTTGCTCTGCCTGGGGCGAGGTGTTATGCGACACTGAAGAGAGGAAAACCCAATCCATTGCCTGGGGTGTGATGGGACTTGAGGCACAAGGGCTTGGCATGGAGTGAGGGCGATGAGAACGGGAGTCATGACTCATAACCTTAAACTGTCAGAACAACTGCAATGCACATGTGGGAGAGACCATACCACCAGGTTTGTCGAAGCACTGATAACCTGCTTTAGCTCTCGAACTTCGCGAAGAACACCTTGAGTTTTGAGCGCAAGGTCTTTGACGTCACGCCGAAGATCCTCACTCTCGCGGCGGGACTGGCGCTTAAGATTCTCCAAGGAGTCTTGAAACTGGTGCATCTCGTTGTACAGAAACGCGTAGGCTGCACGAAGAGTAGGGTGCTCACCCGCAGTGGATAGTTGCAAACTGACAAAGGGCTGTCCTCTCCGACGCGGATCACCCGTTCCGGGTCTCTCATCCTGGGCTGGATCTTGAGGTCGAAGGGGTGGTAGCATCTCGGTCGCTCTTGAAAAATGGGCACAATTAAAGGCGAAACAAAGAGACAGTTGATCGACGGAGAACACAGCATTTATAGTGCAGCCCCTAAGAAGCGACGTGATGAAATCTGCTCATCATTGGCTGGTATATTGCCGCTCAATTGTAGGATGGCCCGGGGGCCGTGCTTTAGAATCAGTAGGAACAGTGTTAGAAGGGCTGGCACTGTGTTGAGCTGAGATCGGCTCTCTCCTCGTGGGTGTCGTTTCCATCAAAGCACTTAAGGATCTGGTCGCGGCTAGGTGGGCAGGTGGTCTTGCAATCTCTATTGGTGAAGGCGCGCGCGATGGGCGCCAATCTCGGAATCAAACAGGGAGAAGATAGACGACGTTTAAGTGGAGAAGCCCCGTGACCCAATTTTCATGCGCCGGGGGGTCATTTGAGGTGCTGGGCAGTTGCAAGGGGGATGGGGGATTCGGATCATGTACAACTTGGCACGTACAAGGGTCTTTGAGTCCTTTCGTCAACCATGAGCCATTTACTAACAACAGAGGCAATGTTCAACTTGCTTACATCCTAATAGCTGATTCTGACATGGAACCACCTTGATCGACGGATCGCGTCCCCTTCTATCCCTGCTTGTCTACAGTGGTGCCAGAGACCGGCTGGACAACGTCAAATTGACTATCTAGAGGGTGTTGGTAAAGACCGGACGGCGACCGATCAGCCCGTTCCCGGTACTGACTCAGTTGATATCCCTGTTGTTGTGGTAAGGCTGCATAATGGTGTGGTGGTACTTCTTAATCGACCAGGAGCGAGGCACAGCTTGTTCCCTCTTTCCTCATGAACCGGCTTTCGGCGTTTTCAGCTTCTATTTGTGATGTCACATCCTCTCAGGTGTTAACAAAAACCGGACAGGTTCCGAATACGAGCCTCTTACCAATTGGCGCAAAGTGAGTGCAAGACATTGGTTTTCCCAGCGCAGCTGTCTCATTTGATCTTTTGTGTCCTCGAGCAAGGCTTCGAGAAGTGCCAGACGGTTTTGACAGCCCATAAGCGCCAGGTTCGTACGACCACTACGCCGGCGTTCTTCGACCAAGAGTGAAGAGGCTGCGCAGCAGGACGTTTCTGGATTCGCGTAAAACGGGTTCGGAGAGCTCATGGCGAGTAGACATTGGAAGGGTAGTCTGATAAAAACAGCGAAGCCTTTGACGCTTCAAATACCCGTTGAAGTAGTCTCTTCTGTCAAATAGCCGCCGTCATGGGTGTCCCTGTAAACGCTAATCTGGCCCACCAAGTGGTGTGATATCCAATATAGAGGGAGGGGGATCCACCTCGACCACTACCCCTTCTTTTTTAGCCCGTGTGTCTCGGGGTCTGAGTCGGGAGTTAGGATCGGGTTCGGAATGGTTCCTCTGACTATCCTCGTGCGTGACGGCGCACTGTGTATCCCTTGAGTTGCGATGTCGAATTCCTGGACGGAGCTCATAAAGATTGGTCTTCAATTGACTATCTAACAGTCACTCAAGTAAGGCTAGGAACTGCGGCTGAACGTTTCAACGACTGCACAGCTGCTCAATTCAATATCAAGCCATACGTAGCCGCCAAGGGGGCCAGTTAGACCCGTACGTTAGGGGCTCCGACTGCAAAATGAAAGGAGGTTGGGGCGGGAAAAAGAGCGTGAACATATAGCGTTTGCTCTGTCTAGCAGCATTGCTAGTGATCCAGAGAAATGTAGTATGATGACCCTGTAACTCGGCAAGGTGCATGATGTCTTTGGCAGCTAGTTGTCGTTGGGCCTCGTCGTTGGTGTATTGGAAGAAGTGATGCAGTGACCTTGCGACAGGTAACAGGGCGGGCGAGCTTCTCCGGGACGGGGGAAGAATAAATGGCTTCTGGTGATGGCGAACAGCCTTCAAGAACTTGATCGCGTCTTGGGGGCGGTCGTATGTCCACGCTAGCTGGCGAGCAATGGGATAGAGGATTTCTTCCACCTCCATCTCACTGAAGAGTGACCAAGTGACGGCAAATGCATCTTCGACAGGTGATCGCGGCAAGAACTGACGGCGCACCGCGAACTCCAAGTTCTCGATGAGCCAGCAGACACCTTGATATGGGTTGCGGTCGTGTCGAACATCATCGCAAGCCTTGGAGAGTATTTCTCGAACGATGAGCTGGCTGTTCATGCCAAAGATATTGTGCATGGCCCGGCAGGTTTCAACGGCCGAGGCGAGGGTTGTCAAGTCCGGAAGGCGCTCCATGATCAGAATCACCACTTCCACTGGCAGATTAAGGAGTGGAGGCGAACGACAGCGGAGCATTCTACTCCTTGCCTTGCGTTTGCGACGTTGGGAGAATCGCGGAGGCATGGTGGATTGAACGTAGAGTTTAGAATAGATCTCGAGTGAATGGTGAGGAAGATGACTACACAGGATGCTAGGTATTTATGCGCTGCATCCGCGCTGTGAAAGCGGCTCAGCATCCGTGCCAGGCACCACTGACTGGCTCAATGTACAACCACATTGAACTTTGGCGTGTGTGGGGTGGCCGGAGAGCCCTTCGAGAAAGCCGGGGCTCTTTTGACGCCGGCGCGGGCACGGAGTCAGGCACGGACAGGGTTGCCGATCAGGCGCTTTGGTAGGAGTGGGTCTCGACATGATTCTCAGTTAAAAGCATCACTCTCGTCTGTTTCCTTCCCAGACACAACATCCAAACTACCACGCGAGAGAAACAAGACTTGGATTCTAAAATGAACCGAGGATCTATGCAAGAAGAAATTTTGTATGCGCTGGAGACACTCCGTGATGTACAAGGCCACTTGAACAACATCCAGCTGCGAGCCTTTGAGTTGGAGGAGGATGTTGGGAATCTCATATCTTGCAACTTGAGGCTCCTCAAAAGCCTGAAGCAAGACGAGGTGAGCACTTAACCTCCTGGGAGTACTTAGCTAACAATATAAGCTCGAGGCACGCTCTGACAACGAGCCCCCAGCCCCAAGCACACCTCATGCGCCCTCAGCACCTTGGAAAACATCACAGCCCAAGAATGGTGGCACGATGCTGGAGAAGGATACGGGAGATACAAAGAAGGAGGTGTGATAGCTACTATTCTTTATTACCTGTAGCTATTTACGACGGCCATCTTCTGTGCTACACCGTGCCTCCATGTCAAACTATGGTGAAAAATATTGCAAGTTGTGAACAAAAATAGTTATTTGAGCAAGGAGATAATTAGACCAAACCTGTTAAGATAGAGGGGGCGGGGGGGATTGAGTCAAAAGCAGACGAGTCAAAAGCAGACTTATAACAGAGGTAACAGAAGGAAACCGGCACTAATTTGCGATCAAAGGGAATTGCAGAGCTGCAAGGAGCAGATCAGCAGAACTCGTTTGCTGAGATACGAGGTCTAGGCATCGGAGCACGAGCTACCCCGGGCAGTAATTGTGTGCAGAACGGTGACGGTTGAGATGACTGCAGGAAGGAAAATCGAGCGGTCAAGAGTTGTCCTGGCCCCGCTAGTTACCGCTGGTTCTTCACTTTTCTCTTTTTCTACTCTAACTAGACGCATGTGAATGACTGCAGTGTAACTGGGAATGTCAGGGACTATTTCTTACAGGTAGTGCTTGTGTCAGCAGTCTCCATCGCCACCGCATTGCTAGTTGGTGTGGTAGTATCTGCTGTGACAGAAGTCTCGCGCGTTGCAGTGGCAGGGGGTTCGGTAGACATGGTGTTGTCCATTGTGATAGATTCATCAGCTATTGCAGTAGTGTCGGCCGTTGCAGTAATGTCGGCCGTTATAGTATCGGTGCTCTCCGTAGCAGATGCATCGCTGGTCTCCGTGCCACCCAGGGTGTCAGTTGGGGCGCTTCTTGGCTTCGTAAGACGCTTGGTGATGGTCGTCAAGGTAGAGTATATCGAGCTTGTGGTGGAGTGGGTCGCCAAAGTTTGGGGGTCTTCTGGAGATCCTCCTTCACAAATGACCTGCCCATTAGGTCTGTCAACCTGATTGTTGAGGCTGCGATCCGATTGGCCACCCGTAATAAGCGCTCGGCTGCACATCATGAGCTCGCTCGCGCATCGCCTAGACTGGCTGTAAGCCTGGTGTGGGTGAGGAACCCTGTACAATGAACTGACCATGTAATGTATGCTTCTCCCGATGGAGCATTGAGCGGCACCGAGAATTGCGCAAGCTCCGGTCCATCACATGGGATTGGTTTGAACGTGTATGTAATAGGAAGGAAATCCTGGTCGTCAAAGTCGATGGTTGCTGTGCAGGGTTCAGAAAGGGGATAAACGGTTCTGTTGTTGTCAGTCAGCCGCTCTCAGTGCCTAGGTATGTGTGTGGAGCGCCCACCTCATGGTCACCAGGTCCAGACCGGCCACGAATTCGATGGGGTTGTAAAGACACTTTGAAGCAGCACTCGCCATGGCAAATGTGGCACGAATAAAAAGGCTGATGGAAAGAAGATGCTTCATCTTGGAGTTGATTGTTGATGTCTGCTGGAGTTACTATGATTCGGCTGGGAACAAGGCAGCCTTATATTTTCAAGCAGCTTGATTTTGTGTGATTTCCAGAAGCTGGAAACGAGATCCGGAAACCGAAACCAGTACGTTAGCGTGAACACGATCCGGCAGCGCTTAAAGAGACGCTTCGTTTCTAATCTTGCCGGAAGCCTGCGACGCTGGTCCACATATCACACACCCTTCCGCGACCCTCATTGCCCACACTGAGCACATAAGAACGAAGTCTTCCGACATGTTTTAGGGGTGACAGGATTCTTGCAAGCCATCATGTTTAACTCAAACAATTATTTCAACCTGGAACTGGACAATCCCCTCCAGTCGCAAGGAGAGCAACAACCTTCCAGCGATTTCTTGAACTCATGGAATCCTTCTTTTACCATGGACAACACCCCTCTCCGGCCTCAAGATCAACTCAACTTCAACTCATTTGGTGGGACGAGTGCCTACAGTACACCTCCGCCACATGCACCGCCGTCATCGACGACGGGCGCAGGGACTGCCCAGCCCTGCACATTGAATCTTGTTGTACGGCCTGAACAGCTTGAAGGTAGCAGCCAGGGGTAGGCGCCGTCTCTCCGGGGCTGCTTATAGACACTGACACATCTTCTGGCAGCTCAGAAACACATAGTAGGATTGAGCGCGTGGAGCGCCGACTCGAGCGCGTGGAGAATAGCCTTGAACGTCTCGAGAGTGTACTGGGGGATCTACAGGCCAGCTTGGTTACTATGAGGGACACGATGGAACTTCAGCGCATAAGTCACGAAGAGAAGGTCAGCCACTCCATTGAGATAATCAAGAGGGGTATGGATAAGTTTTTCACTCGTTTTGCGAACGAGTTGAAGCCTGGGATGATGGTGACTGAGGAACTGAGTGAGCGCAAGGCTGATCTGGCAATCATGTGACGTAAGCTAGATGCACGTACCTATAGTCAGGGGCTGGACCCGCAAGGCTTGGTGTTTAATGCAAGTACTTTACCCGCTTCAACACATCGCTTTCCGCCGATCCACACCTCTTCTACATGTGTGTGTGTGTGAACCCCAGCACGTTCTCTCGTAATACCAGTGTTCTCAGACTGAATCCAATTGGGCGAGCGGGACGCAGAGTTGAGTCTGACCATGGAGGAATTGACTCTCCTTCTTGTTCCTTGTCTGTAGGTCGTGATTATATGAGTCACATCCGGATTTGGAGTCTTCCGACGCTAGAGCCTGGTTGCCAAGCAATTAAACCCTGTACGCACGGAACTCGTTGACTCACCTGAGCTGACGGTCGCAACCTTTTCCAGCCTGTCGGTAACCAACGAAATCTCTTACTTGACGTAGCAGTGGGGACATTGCAAAAGCTCCCAACAAGATGTTCGCCGTTGTGCTCTTCCCCTCATTTTGCACCTTGTTATTTTCATCTTCGCTTATGCAGTTCATTGATATCAAGGCATATAATCTAAAGTACATACGGCTCTTCAGTAACCTTGCTGCCCTCATCGGTTCGCCCAGCTTCATCCTATTCCAGACGTGGCCTTTTGGTGGGTCGTCGATCTTCTTTGACGGGTCGAATTTCGATCGCCTCCCTCGGCCCACGCTGTGATCGCATACCGCGAATCGGGGCGACCGGGGGGGTATCCTCGAATCCCTGTCTCTCTCTCTTGCGCGAGTTGCGTCTGGGTGAGGGTGCTTCAGACACATTACGAATCGTTGACGGGGGGGCTTTAATTGCCGCATCGTCATGCCTTGACCCACTCGCTCGTCTCTTGCCCTCGAGAGACCTGCCGGACCTATTGGGCATTGTGGTGGTTCCTGACCGTGGGAGGCCCTGGGTTGCTGCGTCGCCTTCCTCTGGTTCCCTGTTTAGATGTTCTTGATCCGAGAGCTCCGCCGGGTCATTTGCAAAGAGCTGTGGAAGTCGACCCGATCTGTTTATCGGCATGGTTGATGATTGCGGCGGTGTTGGTTCCAGCGGCAAAACGAGATGCTCCCCTGGCACATGTGCATCGGCTTGTATTGTTGGTTGCGCATCGGACGTTGGGGGCAGCCTGCGGGCTGTGTCCCGAATGATTGTCCCCGCTTCTGGCTCGCTCTGCACGGACAACGGAGGCAATAGAGTCTCCTGGGGAGATTTTGTAACTGGCTGTATTGGACTCGGAACCTCTGGAGCGCTAGATGTGCGAGGGCTACGGGCAATGTCCCTCTGAATTGTGTGACCTCGTGTCTCAATCTCTTGGTACTCCGCTGCAGCGGCTGGCTCAGGCTGGCTAGGTGCATTCGCGGGAAGGCTACGGCCAGTATCCCTGAGAATGGTTTCATGTGACGGATTAGACGGACCGGTTTGATCTTTCTCCGGCTCTGTTGGACTCCGCGTCCTCTGTGGTGAGGGGCGTGTTATTGTTCTTGGGGTATTCAGGGAACGCTGTTTTGGAGGCTGGCCCCCTTTGCGTTTCCTACCAACACGGCGTGCTTTAAGCCCCAGCGTGCGTGAAACGGCTCTCTTGTGCGGCTTTGGGCCTTTGGTCGGCACATTATCACCGGGATCCTCCATTGCGACGTCCTCGGGCTGGGCTTGGAACGTCCTGTCGGTCTCTGGAGAGGTCGTGCCAGGAACTTCGCTGACGGCTGGAGAAACAAGGGTGGTCAAGTTATCTGGGCTGTTGCGGGCTAGGTCCATGCCACCACCAAAGAAGGCATTCATGATATCCCGGATCACGAAGATGGGGGTGAAGGTCCTTTCTCTCGATATAGGCTGGGCTAACTGTGGAATAAATGCTTGCGATCTCAGCTGCTGGTAGGTTTTCGTAAATGGTATGCCTCCCCTCCAGTCCGCGGGATCCCCGTCCTGAGGCTTGTATTGGGCAACTTCGGGGTGGCCGGCTCGCAGTTCCAATGTCTCTCGAATCTTGGGATTGTCAAAGCCGACCTGGATCGCAAGATGAGCAAGATAGGTGATTTGAAGGCGCTCTGGAAATGCCGGCATGGTTTCTCCCCGTACGTCTTGTCGGGGGTGCTCGAAAGACAGCCGTGCAAAGTCCCGGAGAGCAGCGAGAAACACAGTTGTGTACGCATGCCACTGTGTCGGGGTTTCGGAGCTTGTTGTGATCTCTCCAGGCTTGCACTCGACGTGCTGGACTGCGCCGCCATTCCATTTGCTTGCCAGGCTCTCAAACAGTGTCGGTTTACCCTTCCTGCTGGTGGGAGCTTCCATCAAGTATTTTCTCAGGATTTTAGCTCCTATCGAGAAGAACTTCATGTTTTCGTGGAAGGTTTCAATACTGGGAATAATAACCTGAAGAGATAGTATTCTCTGTCGCACTCTGTCCCGTACATCCAGATCTTCTATACCACGAAGCAGGGTTCCGTCGTCGAACATGCGGCCAATCGCCACCCTATCTCCATGGCTGGCGATGGGGGCACGAAGTTGGAGACACTGAACATCATGCAAAGTAATGGCTGCATTGGTGCGGGGATTGTCCTCTGTGATATACTCCCAGACGTGGAGAATGTGTCGCAAAGCGAACGACAAGTTCTCGTCGCAATGGAGGGCGAGGTGCTTATGGATGTTGCCTAGCTGAAGCCCTCCTATCACCCCGGGAAATTTCATTAGGGCGTCAAGATCGCTGACAAGTTTCGGTCGTTTCAGCAGACCTTTCAAACTGACCTGCTTGGGACTCGACAGTCTGCTAGTAAAGTCTGCTACCCTCGCCTTGTCGTTGCTATTCATATACTTCCTGACAAGTCGATAGACTTCGGCATCGGAGTAGGGAGTCTCCCGCGAGGTGGCTTCGATTCGATCCTGGATTATCTGGGGGTCGACCGATGCAAGCGATATTTTCAGCGGGAACTCTACCCAGCTGCCCTGAACGCGCAACAGCTTGACCACCCACCAGGAGAGAGGCTGGTGCTTTATTGAAGCTCGAATTCTATGACGGCCGTCAAGATAAGCTATCCGGAGGCCGGATAGAAGTGGGTAGTTTTTCTGACGAGTTGTGCACTTGAGAGCTTTTTCAGATATTCCCAGTGCCGAGATAATGTCCTTGAGGTCGTCGTGTGTGATGATCCCATGGATAAAGTTTTCTTCTTCTTCCTGTCTACATCTCGTTATCTCGAAGGATTTTGCCAGGCGCCTGACAGCGTCGGGATTTATCTGCCTACCCTCTCCGTAGGGAAGCAGCGAGCCCACTGGGCAGCGGACAACTCCGACGAGTTCCATGATGAGTTGCGACAGAGGAGTTGGCGAGCTCTATCGTGTCGACCCGTACCTCGTTTTATTTCATGATACTTATCAGGAATCGGGGTGACCAGTGAAAGCAGGAGTAAAGGGTGGGAGGCTGACCTCCCATGCTGACACAAACAGTAAACAGGAACCGGATTGTGTTGTCAACAGGGCAAGGTTAAAATGCCAGCGTGCAACGTCGATGACAAGGCAAAGTAGAACACGCGTTAACTATGGCGTCCCACAATTGGATTGAGCTACGGTTTGACAGACGGCGAGAGTTCTCTCCTGTCATTGTCGAACACCGTAGAGCATATCAACTTTTCGACCGACAAGCTTTTCAACCGCGCATGGTCCTTTCCATCGGGGGGGCAGAAAAGAGACATTTTTACCAGAACCTGGAACTCGATGATAGATTCCATCAGAGCGCTGGTGTCTCATTCCGGCCGGTACAGCTTGCGACGCTCATAATGGACTGTGAGCTCCATAACCCACCCCAGCTCGATGGGTTACAGGGCCAACACGTGGGAGGACTGGCAGTGACGCATCGTCTCCAGTGTGGGTTGACGCCCCGCAGCCCACCACACAAGGTCATGGAATTTGCCTTCGACTTGTATTGGCAAATTCTTTTCCCATTTGCTTCAACAGTCTTACTCTTTCTAGACGACCTGGGCGGCGTTGGACCCGTGATAGAACTTCTCGCCTCTTGGGCTCGCCGAGCAAGGTTCAGGGCGGTTTCAGCTCCGCCAAAAATCCTGGTTCTGTTCCACTGGCGTGATCGAACTGCGGTCGAGTCGTTCGAAAGTCGCCTACGGGCAAGGTTGATGTGCTCCATCCCAGGGGGTAAGGGATCCGAGGAAAATAAAATCGATTCTCCTATATACTTGCAGGGTGAAAGGGCTTTCGAGAGCGTGCAGCTGGTTCCAACTTGGAAAGCTGCCGCTGAGTTCTGGCCTCAAACAGAAGCGTCATTCGCGGCTCGTGAGAAGGCTGGTTATGGATTTAGCAGTGACCACCTCAAACACCTTCTTCAGACTGCTGTCATCCAATTCGCCCAGTCCACTGGTCATCACATCAACTTTCAGCATGCCGTCCGTCTCCGCAACCCGCCGTCTCCGCGGCTAGCAGAAGGACTGATTCACTTTATTTCATCGACGAAGGATACCAACATAGATCACGTCTCGGTCGTGGCTTCTGCACTGGACCTTGACGCTCACCCTCCCGGCATGCACTGTGAGCTAGCGGGCCGACATCCCCGGCTACTGACTGCGCCGCTAACGTCGCCTAGTCTTCCCTCCGCACCTGACGTTTGACAATGACTACAAGGCTGCGCTGGCCTGGGCAGAGCAGAGTCTGCGCGAGATTGAATTGACACAGCGAGTCCGCAAAAGATTCATTCGCTACTCTCTGGAAAGGCATCACGGCTCCTCAGCCCGTGCCCATCTCCGTTTGCTTCACAACTTCCAACCCGCTTGGCGCCACTGCATAGAAAATGAATTCTGTTTCGTCTGTCTCGTCCAGCTCGCCTCGGCCACGTTGGACTGCAAACACCAACTTTGCGACTCGTGTGTAATTATCTGCGGGACCTGTGAGGAACGTGGTTTGACAGAGGCGGCTATGAAGTGTCCTCTGTGCGGGCATCTCGGCAAGCCAATCCTGGTGCAGCCGCCGACGAGTGGGAACCGGGTACTGGAGTTAGGTGGGACATCCCAGTCTAAGTGGCAGATGCTTAACTTCTTAAAAGACCTGCAGTCCTCGATTGGCATACGGATTCCTCTTTACGAGCATTTCGATCTTGTTATTGGGTCTGGTATTGGTAAGACAGCACATCTGTCGAGCTTTCGACTCTGACCTATTTTGATAGGGCTTTTCTTTGTACAAACTATTTTCCTAGAAGGATGGACTTTGCCCGACTGCCAATATCACCTCAAGAACCTAGGTGATCCCAAGGTTGACAAGCAGCAATCTCTTGTATCTTTTGGCAAGGGGCTAACATGGAGAATGGCAAGGACAGCAAGTTTTAACGGCACAAATGCTGTCCTTGTCTTCGAAAGCCATCGCATGATGGGAAGGCGAGCTGAGTAAGTAGGCGGCACACAAAATGATCGGAAGCTGACAATTCAGTATACACGCTGCCCTGCGCAAAAGCGAACCTGACTTCACTTTCAGGTATATGGGAGGGCCCCATAACGTCCTGTCTATGAGGTCCAGCACTGCACGGATGATTTCGTGCCTATTCTACATCGAACTGGTCGCAGCCCCAATGTTCTATTCTTCGCCAGAAATTGTACATGTTCGTCTTTTGTGCCGTCTTCCTCCGGGCTTGGAGACGATGAAGTTCGTCGGGTTCTTGAATCTTCAAGGCATCCAGATCCAATACCGCGGGGCAGAACTAGAATGGAGCATTGAAAGTTTGGTGACAACCGCAGCATTGGCGGGCTGTGGCCGAGGGGAAGCCTTCTGCAGGGTTCTGGAACTGCAGGTCGCTGCGATGGATACGAAATTAGACCTATGGCTAAGTGGGGATTCCGTCGGGAGACAAAGCATTAGCAACTGCCCTTACAGGGTAGATCGGCTTATCCAAGATCAAGGGTTAGATTGTGTATTTGGAAGAAGGGATCATCAGGTCGTACGACAGGCTGAAGACACTACTGGCAGTGATCTTGCTGCGCAGATCGAGGAACTGAGTCAGGAGTTAGGTAGATTCTTGCCATCCGGGGGTGTTTTGTAGGTTACGTATCCAGGCCTGCGACATGCTTTCTTGTATTGCGCCTCAGAGCATGCAGGGTGAGACGGAGCTCTAAGTGGGCACGTCTACCTGACGTAGCCGCATGTCGTTCCTGTAACCAAGACGCGAGTCCCTTGATGGCGTGGAATGCATTGAAAGTAAAACGTATATGAACTCAATTAGTGTCGAAAAAGAGAAGTTCAAGTCTGTCTACACAATCTCTCTAATTTTATGAGTAAATCCTTCAGTCACATCCATCTCTCCTAGCTCGGCACCTTGGTCCACTGGTGACCCTGGATTATCTGAGTGGACCAGAGCCTGAGCGTCCAAGGGCCTGTGGAATGATGACCTAAACCCTCCTTGTGGCGTACGATACTCGAGATCAGTAAACTTGATGATTCGGCTGGAGGTCGTGTTCTGGATAACCATCTCGCGCATCGAATTTACAAACTTTTCATCGCCAGAAGCTGGACAGAGTTAGATAGTGAATTTCACGTCTCATTAGCCACTCACCAACAACCACTGTCTGACCGGGGTATCGTGCCTCTTGCCTCAGTTCCCGCGAGAACTCGCTGAAGTCAAAGCTATACTTTCTCTCCCAGTACTCATTCTCTTGAAATGGTAGCTTCCTCTCTGGATTCCTTTTCACTGGGTATACACACCAGACCACTAGAAACTTCGTGGCGTTAGCGAGAAGAACGGACGAAGGAGCAGGATCATTACCTTCTTATCAATGGCTTGGAGGGCTCGAAGCTGATCCCCAACCCACCTGTCTTGATCGTCATGCTCCAGCCACCAGATCAGGTCCACATTTCGGCTCAGATCGCCGAAGACAGGGTCACTCGAGTCTCTTAATCTGGCTGACTTATCTCGAAGGCGATCGTCGTGTTGCCGACGGGCAGCTAGGTGAAGTGCGATGGGCAAAACCCCACAAATGCCCAGCCCCTTTGCGGTCAGGACGACAGTCTCAAACGTATGGACCTGAAGACTCCTCCCGTAGGGACCATCGAGGCGAATGCGTTGGTTCAGCAGGGTAGAACCGAGAGATCTGCAGTGTTGTCCTTGCGTGCGGGAGATCAGAAAAGTGAGGCTACTGGTCTTGCCGTTTACGTTGTGCTCTGGCTCGTTCCACGCAGGCATCATGGCGTAGCCATGAAAGAGGTCGTAAAAAGGGAGCGGACCTGGGAAGAATACGTAGAAGTAACAGCCCGGAAAGACACCGACGGGCTTGTTGGTGGCTACTCTAAGCCGAATGATATTGCCATCGTCCCAAGGTTGAACTAAGACGCCCTCTGTGCGACCAACGATGAACATCCGGGCCAGCCGGAATGCATGCGTGGAGCCCAGGAGGGCGCACGACACAAAGACAGGGATCCTGGGCCCTGCTGATCGCTGAACGCAGACGTGCCAGACAAGACCCCCGAGAGCCCCCATCGAGCAAAGCAGATGGAATAGACCAAAGAATCGCCCAAATAGTCTGCGAAACCAAACAGAAAGGACTATAACAGCGAGTAGGCCGCCCGCCGCCAACTGCGTGTCAGATAAGCAACAATAGTAAGAGCACTCTGGCACTTACTATATATCCGGATTGAACCAGGGAAGCATCCTGCTTCTGACGGCGGGACAAAGCCAAGCCGGAGTGTAGGAGAGCTTCGCAGGTGGCAACGATCCCAATCCAGCGGTGGCCAAAATAATACGAAGCGAGAGGTATTTGCATAAAGTCTGCCAGAGGATTGGTTCTGCCTCCCAGGAAGACAAGCATGAGGTTGGCGGAAGCAATTGCTGCCGCTCTTCTCTCCAGCTCCAGTAATGTGTCAATCCCGACGCCGAGGAGAACGCCATTGATCGCAAGATAAAGTAAGAGTATCGACAATTGCGAGCCGGAGACCCGGGGGCCAATGCCACCAAGTCGCGGCTTCGCATAGTTGAACTGGGCAACCCAAGCGCGGAGGTGGGGTTCCGCCAGCAGAACAACAAAGCGACAGCCGACCAGGAGCAGAGGAAGCGCCAGCGCTCCGCAGAGGACCACTAGGTAAATTTGCCCAAAATCGAAACTAAAATCCATGGTGGCAGGGGTTGTTCTGCCCATGGCGTGTGTAGGTGCACCGCAGCGCTTAAGTACACCAAACGGATGGGGGGGGGGGGGGGGGGAAGGATAGGCGCGCGGTTCGTCCTGAACCATGCGATGGGATAAGAATAGCATCCCGCGATCCTGCTTTCTGTGGACTTAAAAGCTCGCCGAATGCTGAATCCTGTGGCATAATGCATCCTCGTCTTAGATCGCAGACTGCGCCCTTAACAAGCCCATCACTCTCATCCCTTTCCAGAGCAAGTCAGAACCACTCGGGATCTATCATCTCTCCTTCTCCCTTTCTCGAAACACGACTCGTTGACAGCCATCCTCTCGCTCGACCATGCGTACCAGGCCCTGGAAAGAGCCGCGGGATAAAGAACGCAGCTTCAAGGTTCGGACAGAGGGTCTCATGCGGAAATGCTTAGATCTGACAAACCTCGGCGTACGAGTGGCTCTGTATATCGAGAAGGATGATAATCAAAACACGATCTGTTACCAGACGCATCGTGGACTCGAGCCCGCCTGGGGTGGACCAGGCCCTGAGCCCGGTTCAGAGACTCTGGAGCCGGCGGTAGTAGCCCAGTTCCTGGAGTGCCATCCTTCATCCTCTATACCAGATTTGGACTCTCTCCGTCTAAATCTGCCGAAGAGGACCGAGAGTCCTCCTATGCTACTACCTATGTGGGAAGAAGACTTGGCGCAGATCGACGGCCGGGGGCGCGGATCGGTCAAGTCTGTTGACCCCGCGCACCTGTACCGAGAGGGGGCCGGGGCTTCACGGAAGCGCCCCCGTCCGGCATCTCCGGTTGATTCAGACGAAACGCCGCGGAAGAGGGAAAGGAGTACTTCGGTGTGGTTTGATGAGTGACGTGAGGATTCATTGGCCTGTATGATTAGTGTTTGATTTTTGCTTTATTGCTTTGCCATTATTGACATTTGGCTTTTAATTCTTGTCACACTGGGGTTTATTCACAAGGGTTTCTGTCTCCATTCCCTTGACGCCATCTCATTAATTACATTTCGATGCTTTCTTCATTCCACCAAGCAGTGGCCGCACAGTCTACATCTTGGGCCGGTGTTGCTCATGACCTCCTCCTTTCCCTCTAAAACAAGACCATCCATGGCTTCTGCAAGATCCCGTTGCCCATCTAAGCCTCTACCCATCTCCTTTGTGAGGGAACTGGTGTTGGTCGGCTTCCAGTCCCGGCCGGCGTTCAACTGTCGTATCGCTATAGCTCTCCGGGATTTGTGTAAAGTGCGCGCCATCTTCATCCGTGACTGGATATTATGAGGTGTGATGCGATTTATAGCGCTTTCTAGGTTGACATCTTCCATAGTCGAGTCAAAGCCATTGGTATTTTGAGGCTTGACAAATGGGTGTGGGGTGGGTGGCCGGGTGATGGCGTTCTGACTCCACTGTCGCTGGAAGTTCTCGAGCTGCTGAGACATCTTTGCCCAATATCTCTGGTGATGAAAGTTTGCGACAGCGCCAGAAGTCTTAAAAATAGAGAAGGATCTCTGCACATGTAAAATCCGCAAGCACGACAACATAAGCGGTGTCGTGAACCCGAAACTGTTTTCTGTGAACTGGATTTTTACTGTTTACTGGCTTCCTCCTACGAATCCTGTTTCTGTCGGTAAATAAGGGAGGCGGCGACTGAGCGTCTTGGATATAAGGAGGGTAGGCTCGCACAAGCGCTACGACATAGGTATACAAGCTCAACCAAACCTCAAGCTCAATTTAACACAAACACAGCCCAGCCACAACCAAATACCTATCGACAATCAACTTCCAATCCTCACTTCAATAATGTCGTTGCAAACCCCAGCCGCCTCCAGGGATACCACTCCCGAGCCTTCCCACAAGGCACCCGCGCCTGAATTGACAAATGAACAATTACTTGCCATCATCCAAAAGAGAGGGATCACCCTCCCTACTGCAGCGGGAGCCGGTGATGAGACTGGCAATGGGCCAGCACCCCGCAACAAGCTGGAGCGAATTCGCCAGGAGAACGCGCAAGCAGTGAGAAAAGAACAAGATGAGCAAGATGAACAAGATGAAAGGCGTAAGGCCTCGGGGACCATCTCGCAAGACGACACTAAAGACCATGCTCAGTCCGGCAAAGCATCCGTCAACCCAACAGTCGAGTCTGACAGCGGGTCTATCAAGCCGACTGATCAGTCCGGCAAGTCATCCGTCAACCCAACAGTCGAGTCTGACAGCGGGTCTGTCCAGTCGGGTAATGGGTCTCGCAAAGGCAAAGCAGCCAACAACTCTAAAACAACCATTGAAAACCTAGTGACGGCCGCCGAGTTCGCATTTGTTCAAAAATATGCGCATGAATATTTTCCTGAAATCAATTCTCTTTGTCGGGAAGAGGGCATTCATGTTGTTACTGAGTTGGGCTCGATATTCAGACAGAAGGACCCTAAGAGGAGCATCCTTGAGTTCCTTTTTTATGCGAACTACACGTTATCCCTCCATCAAGATGACAGCACTGAAGATCCTTTTGGAATCATCAAAAAGTTTGCCGAGAATCCCCTACCATGGAAGGAAATTGAATGGGGAAGCGAGTTTGATACGGATTTAATGGACAAGCGGCTTGAAAGCGCTCGAGAGTACCTCAACCAATTCGAAACGGGCACGGATAGCTCCAAGGATCAACTATCTGAAAGTGAAACTCTGTTCTTAAAGGATCAGCAAAAATATTTTCCGAGCTTGCAGGCACTTCCCCAGGAGCAACTCGACATATTTATGACTCAGCGTATTCCCGAGTTTAGAAGACGGCACCCGGACAGAGACATCTTGGAGTTCTTGTTCTTCACGGAGTTTTCCCTCCGGACTATGAAAGAGCCAGCAAAGACGATAGATGAATTTTCTGCGAACCCACCCGAGTGGAATACGATCCAATGGAATGGCGTCTTTGATCAGACAACTCTGAGTGAGGCTTTCAAGCTCATGCAACTATATCGCGCTGGCCAAAGGCCAATTCAGACCCACCAAAGCCCTCAAGACTCGAACATGAGCTACAACTCTGAAGAACGTCGAAGAATGAGGGCCAAGTTCCATGGCCAAGGAGCCTCTGATGCCAATCTTTTAACTTTCCCAGATCCAGAAACAGGCACGGTGGTGACCGGTGAGATCCTTGGCCGGCACCCGCAGCGCACAAAGTGGCTAGCCGTCGCCCTCCCCGGCCGCGGGGGCTATTCTAGAGGGTACTATGTTGACTGCTCGAATGCGGAGCACAGATTAGCCTTGGAAGCCTATGTCACGAGAGGGGCGAATAAGGTCCTCTCTTTTGCCACTCATAAGGATCAGCTAGATGGATGTGTTCCTGCGGATTTTGAGCTCAATCTTGTGCTGGTAATGCCGTGGGGCAAGAGTTTCCGCTACAATGCCTACGGGATTCCTCATTACCAACTAGATCGAGACTTTATGATCTTTTCAAAGTCGATCCTTGCCTCGTCCTCGGACTGGGGAAGCCAAACAATGGGGGTTCTCCATGATCACATGCTGAAGGCGGGACAGACGATCCCCCAGGCTCGCTCAGAGACACCCAAGCCCCAAGGGGTTAAAAGCAGGGCTTGGATGCACTAGGTTTTGGGGTTCGAGGGTGGACATTTTTAAGTTATGTTATGCGAGTTATATAGGCTCTGGTAGCCGATATCAATGGAATTGTTTTTGTTTTTTGGAACTTTATAACTGTTGTTTGTGATTTCTAGCCAGACGATGCGTAGGGTGCATGTTGCCCCCGTGTTGTTTCTGTCCTTGTCCCATTTGACGAGGTTCCATAAACGCCTCCTCCACTCTTTCGGCTGGCGGTAAACCTCGTAGTCGTCCTCCTGCCCTATCCGCTGTCACGTTCTCCGTAGTTGCTGAACTACGTGGGTGGGCAAGCAACCGTGTGTGGACGTGTAGAGGATTCTCTATGGCAGCTCAAGCAGCAAAGATGCCACCTAGGACGGGGTTGCTCGAGCAGTTCCAAGCAGTCCCGACCACAGTCTCTAACACGTACTCAATGTTAACAGAAGGAAAAGAGGGCCAAGAGGCCCAAATTCTAGCAGTAGATGTATTTCATATTTCTTGCTTTAGTAGGAGATCACTTCTAAAACAAACATGACCAGTAATATCGCGACCGAGGAAGTGAGATGACCAGTAAAACATTCGCTCAGTAAAACCCAGGCCCAGAATGACCAGTAAAAGTCCGCTGGGGCCTTTGTTGTTTACCGGTAAATGGGTGGCAGCTTACTAGAAAAGGATTTCTGGAAGAGTTTACTGGTAATCCGATAACCCTAGACTGGTAAGGCAAATTGCTGGCGTTCTAAATTTACCAGTAAGCGCCAGAGATGGAATCGTACTGGTAAAGTCAGCAAGGCACCAGTCCCAGAAACAGGAAACAGGAAACAGGAAACAGGAAACAGGAAACGGTGTTCTAAATTTACCAGTAAGCGCCAGGGACAGAAACGTCCCCCAAGGGGGGCGGGGACTCGTACCAGTAAACAGCCCTTGAAGGCAACTATATTGCGGGGTATATCAATCAGCGGCTGGTCTCCCCGTTTGCGGCAGTCCTTGAGCAAGCAGTAAAGAGCACAATGGCAACCATGAATAGCCAAGTAACAACCCCACTACCCGAGCCTTCGTTCAAAATCACAAAGCTGGCCTCCCCCAAACGAACACCCGCCCAAGTGCGACATACTCTGAGGAACAAGAGGTGCAAGACCCTGATCAACAAAAGCGACCAGTTAAGCAAACTGGGCGCACGAGTGTATGTGGTGGCTGAGGTCAACGGCCGGTATCATATCTACTCCTCGGAATCATCTGCTACATGGCCCCCCACAGAAGCGAGCTTGGTAGGTGTCTGCTTCCTCATACGACGCGGCAGCCTGCTCATACATTACAGGAGAGAAACTACCCAGTCCCAATTAGACATCAGCCTAAAGATGATGAGTCTCGGCATCGCGTTCACGAGGGGAAACGGGGAGCGTCGATGGAGGAGGAACGCAAAATACCTGGGCCGTAATTCAAAAGCCGATAGTGGCCCTCTTGGCAAATGAAATGAGGTCTTGAGATATTTAGTAGTCAGCAATGTATAAGTTCTGGGTTGCGTCATGAGCCTCGCTATAGGCACCGACAGTAAACTTTGAGCAACCCTACAGAATCCCGCCCCGGTCAATTCTGGGTTCTATTTTTCACACCGAGCTCCAGAACCACTCATTCACAAGGCCTCGGGATTTAGCCGTGGGATGCTGGCTGTTGTAGGGTATGCCGCTGTAAGGGTGTTTTTAGCGATGTTGATTGGGCGTTAGTGCGCTTGCGGCCGATTGCCGGGGGGGGCTGGCTGGGTTCTGGTTCTGGCTTCTGGATTCTGGACCTGGATTCTGGACCTGGATTCTGGACCTGGATTCTGCATTCTGCATTGAGACAGGCTACTCGGTGGTATATTACGCCTTGCCACCCCTCTCTGGTTTCCCCTCTCTCCTTTCTTTTTCTCTTTGAAGCTGCCGATATGGACGATCGTGTCACCGCCCCTGACCATCAAGTTACGGCCAACGGTGGTGATCTCATGCAGCTTGATGTCGACAACCCGCGCGGGGGAATAACTGAAGCGTCAATTTCTCCCTCTGAAGCCTTGAGCACGCTTTCCCTGCATCACGTAAAGCCACGGCACCCGCAGAAGCTTGAGAGAACTATCTCCAGAACGATTCATCAAAAGCGACGAGATACGTCCGTTGTCAGTAAAGCAACCCTACACCATCCAATCAGACGAGCTCCAAAACGGTCAGATGCCGAGGCTTTGCGTATGAAACAAAAAGCTCACGCCGTTTGGGTCTGTCATGAGCTCATGGGCACTGATCCTCTGCAATCATTCACCAAAAATTATGAAAATATCATGGCCGACTGGAACTCGCTCAAGAACGAGACTGCTATCCCAAACACCACCTCAAGTTCCCATCCTCGAATCATTCACGCATTCAAGGCGGTTGATAGTGTGATTTGTGGGAGACAAGGTTCTACTCTGCTTCGCCGGCTAGCTTACGTTCAATTGATACGGCTTTTCGCTTTTCTGCAGGACATCATTCGCTTTGAGAGAGAAACGGGAAGAGCGGTGCGAGGGCGTTGTTATCGTGACGCAAGCATCGCTCTGGATATTTATATGAGCGCCCAGGAGGACTTGTCAAACCCCTGCGAGTTGCGCCACCAGCTCAGACAACGCAAACGAGCGGGCGCAAGGTGGCTAGACCTATCCAAGCCATCGCCTCTCTTAGTTCTAATGTATTCTGAGGCTGCAGACTCCATTATGTACGTAAACCTATCCTTGCCGAGGTTTGTTGCTGAGTATACTTCCGTTCTAGAAAGGACTTTAAAAGGACAGATACTACGATCTTACGATTGGCAGCGTCTAAGATTATGGAAGAGTGTCCGGAGGAAATTCTTTCGCGTCTGCACCCGTCTGACTAATAGCACTGCAGAACTCGCGCTGATATTCCGAGTGTTGTGAAGAGAGTGGGAATCTCAGGAGGGTCTCTAAGATTGGATCTAGTGTTCATTGAAGAGGGTGGGAGGGGGTGGGGTTATAATTTAGAAGGAATCGTAGCCTAGGGTGTTCAGAGTGCTCAGGGTGCTCAGGGTGCTCAGGGTGCTCAGAGTGCTCAGGGTGCTCAGAGTGTTCAGGGAGCTTGGGGCGCTTGGGGCGCTTGGGGGCTCTGGGGGGGTTAGTGCTTGGCGGAAAGGCTCAGGGAGCTTGGGGTTCTCAGAGTGCTTAGCGGGTAGGAACTAAGTGTGGTAGGGGGGATTCAGAGAATTAGTCGGGCGCTAAGCAAATGAAAATTCCCCCAATATGTTGGCCATTGAACGTGTACTTTCATATTAGATTGATGAGGCCGTTTAGCAGCCTCAGCGGCTTCAGAGTCTTAGTTTTGTGCCTAAGTGTACTTGCATTTACGTATGTACGGCCTCCCATCTTGAAGACTTGCCCTAGCTTGTTGCGCTCCGTTTCAGAACGGCGAGGTCGTTGAAGCCCCGGCGACAGTACCCGGATTTCCAGAACAGGAAACGGGAACGACAAACAGAAACGGGTTACGAACGAACCGTAAACGCAACATTGCAATTATCACGACCCGACATGCCAGTGCACGGTGGTTGTTTAAAATAGTGCCCATACCCTCCTGGGCGACAGCTCCGCTATTCATTGCATCTTTCGACCAAACTCGACCGACGATGCTCTGCTCCTGAGACCGTAAACAGGCAATTATTAACAGAACGCCCTGCCATTTAGACATGAGCTTGCCGCCGTCTATTTGATGTCGCTGTTGCCCACTGCTAATCTGCATCACCACACACCATGGCAAACAAGGAATACCCAGAAACTATCGTGAGATTGCCATGTCCTACCCAGTCTCTGCCTACTAAACGACAAACCCCGTACGGAGCCATGGTCCTTGAAGCACATGAAGCTCCAACCTTCTATTGCCTCGTCGCAGCCATATCGAATTGGCTATTCCTTGCTGGATTTGTCGTGTTTCCAGGCGCGTTTTCTTCACTCAGTCGTGCCATATTGTCCAGCGAGTCTGCAACAAGCCGGGCAATGCAAGATTTCATGCGCCGTAATACATCCCTATTAGCCGTAGGAATCCTTTGTTGCTCAGTTGGTGGCGTGGGGATCGGGTGGATCTCGTGGAAGTCTCGACATAATTATGTCTGGCTGGTTGACCGAATCTTTTTGTGAGTATATCGCTTATTTATCGCATTAAGCCACTACTAATGAAGGTCTTGACCCGGATTACTCAATGCGATAGTAGCGTTCCTCATGAGCTTGATTAATATCTATACGGCACAGGAAGGGAGGTGGTCAGTCATGGCGATAGTGACAGTCTGCGTTATTGGAGCTTGGGGATTCGTCACGGGATCAATGCTTGCGGTTTGTGAGCTATGGTTTTTAAGAAAGTTGAGAAAGGAATGTTAGTTTTGAAGCACAAGTAGCATGCGGCATCAAGTGGGCGAGTGTGGGGCAATAAGGTTGACAATCAAGGCGCTGAACTCTGGGCTTCGAATAGTTGGCGATGGTGTGGACGCTCGGCATTCATAACTAACCAGTCATTTTGTCTTTTTTTTTATTAACCTAAGTACTTGTATATTCACGAGAAACTGCTTGAGGGATGACATTTCAGATAGTTGTTTTATTTCCTGTGATTTCTCCCAAACGCACTCCAATCATATGAAGCTTCGTGGCTAATATTCTATCAGCTAGGAGGTAGAGGAGGATGAAGTTTACCTACATGATCCTTCGCTATTCGCAACCCTGACCTCTTCCATCCATTCGTCATAGTCAAACCAGGATATTTTATTGTCTTGGTAGGCGTGGGTGATATGGTGAGAGAGCCTTTCGGCCTTTGTCGGCCGCGCTATCTTCCCATAAGGGAGTATGCATGTCCTCAAGTAGGCTTTGATTAGAGCTAATAAATCTTCGATAGCCATTTTTTTATCGAGCGAGACTAGCAGTGGGTTAAGATGAGGGGTTTAGTCTATCTTTCTAAAGGATTGGAAACCTAGCCTCCGGACAGAAACAGCTTACGAGAGGCACAAACCTGAATGAGGAGACTAGACAGGGACCATAAACCGGAAGCAGAAACATGATCTTGAAATATGAATCGGAGGCGAGAAAGACGTACGGAGTGACTTCCCTACTATAAATCACCAGCTTCGCTGCAAGAACAGCCCCAGTCGGCAGGATTCAAGACATCATTGTTTCGCCATGGACTCTCAGCCGCTCATTCAACTGTGGAGGAAGAATAAATTCATCCCTGGCCAGCAGAACATCACGAATGCCATACCTAAGAAAGCGGATGCAAGGAATGAATTGTTCAACAAGCTGATGGACGACCGGGACTTAATCCAAGACGCCAGGTGCGGCATTGACCTATTGGTTGATGCTTGCGATAAACTTGCCCAAACTCGGGCATTCTCTAAGGACAAAACTTCGTATAGCCCAAAGCTCCTTATAACCTACGACTTTCTGCTCGTGGCTCAAGTTCTTCGACTTTTCTTTCCCCCGGAGATGATGCAAGAGCTCCGCAAATCGAGTCAGGAAGCTTCGATTTCGAAAAAGCGGGGCATAGGAGGAGACCAAGGTCCTAACAAGAAGGCCAGGCTTGACACCCTGGGGGATGAACCAAGGATAAAGGTCGAGTCTCCCTCCGTTCTGGACTTCAATATCTCCCTCGCAGGATCAGCTCCCCACCAAAAGAACGATAGGGTTGTAATCAACTCTTTTAAGAGCCTTCATGGTGATCAAGGCTTGGGCGAGAAGTCTGGGCTTAATTTTGGACAGGCTTCCAAGAAGCGGCGCTGGGAAGATGAGGCCGAGGAAGAAGAAGGCTTGGGCGAGAATTCTGGGTTTAATTCTGAATGGGGCTCTAAGAAACGGCACCGGGAGGACGAGAATGAGGAAGAAAAAGGCTTGGGCGAGAAGTCTGGGTTCAGTTTTGGACAGGCTTCCAAGAAACGGCACTGGGAGGACGAGGAAGATGAGGAAGATAAAGTTCCAACCAAGAAGCTCAGGCCTGGGCCTGGGTTTACTTTTGGGGAGGTCTCTGAAGGAGATAACAGCTTCTTGGGGAAGCCGAAGTTTACCTTTAGGAACGCCTCCTAGAAACGGTCTCCGGGGGTTGAGGGGGACAGATGCTTCTTCAGGGTCAAGATTGAGAGTTATTCTTTAGTTCGGGTTTAGTTATTGGCTCATTTCATGATAGTTGTTAGTCAGATCTATCACAGTCCTTTCTGATCATAATTTAAAATAAGAAAAAAATCCCTTTGACTTATGAGGCGCTTAAAAGGATCGCGAAACCATGAAGAGTCCCAATTAAGGACGGGGAGGATGTAAGACGGTCGACAGGATGGCGGCGTAGAAAGTCAGATAGGTCCTTAGCGAGGCGAGTTTCTCCCTATTTAGCGCCAGAGGGGGGCTAGTGCGGCGCTTGGAGAGGGACACCACAAGCGTGCTACAGAAAACAGAAATGCATTACAGGAACCGTCCGGCGGCCGTGCAGTGCATGATATTTAAACAAATGAAGGACCCAGTACCAATCAATAAACAACTTCTATCTGCTTCGATTTTTTTTTTTTTTTATTTTTTACCATGTCCACGCCTCTCGCCGATAACATGTCCGGTGACACCTTGGTCGAGACACTGCCCGACACATCTAACAGTGGTCGGGGTGTACATGGCCCCATAGACGACCTCGTCCATGCTGTCTTAGCAGGGGATACTACCCGTGTTCGCAAACTTTCCATGCTCGGCTTCAGCATACCTGCAGCCGATTCATGGGTAGTTTACCAGGCTTGCCTTGCAGGCGTCAAGATGATGCACGCCCTCTCTATGAATCCGAGGGCGAAACTCAATCGGGTGATGCCATGGCAGATGGGAGACCAGACGTTTCATTTCCTTCTGCGTACACCATCAGATCGCTTCATGGGGACCAAGCTAGGGACGATCGCCTTCCTCATTCAAAATGGCGCTCACCCTCTTGAACCAGACCGATTGGGGAACACCGCTCTGCACATCCTTGCAGAGTTGCCTCACCAGAGCGATTCCGATGGATTTGGGATCATTGAAGCTTTACTTGGCGATGGCGACAACGCATTCCTATCTGAGAGCGTGCGCAAAGCCTGCATCTCTAATATCGACTGTCGCAACATTCCTCTTGAAGCGGGTGAAGGAAGCACTGCGTTGATGAATGCTGTCATACACGGCCACCTGGCATGCGCGGAGGCTCTCCTCCAGCGCGGGGCTAATCCTCACCTGCCTGGGCCTATGTACCAACCTCCTTTGTACCATGCGGTGAAGCGAGGTTTCACGGATGTTGCTGAGCTGCTATTGCGGCATGGAGCTGTGGTGACCAGCGAGGTTGAAGAGGAAACCAGATCCTTGGAGATGGCTAAGATCTTAGATCACTATAGCGAGATGCGTATGGATCAGGATAGTTCTGAAGAGGAGGAGGAGGGTCAGGAGTAGTACTTCGCAGGATAGGTTTGCGTTTGTTCTTAACAATTTTCCAACCTAAAGTCTAAAAATTAGAAGCTAAAATCATTGCTCCTTTTTTTTCGCGTCTACCATCGTCCTGACACCCGTATGTCTACTACTTTGCGGCGTGTAGGTTTGCGGCGCGTAGGTTTGGTCATCCTCCCCCCCTTCCTAGTTTCAATATCTCTTAAGTGGTCATACTTCTGCTGCGTTGTATCCCTCCACTAGAGCCACTGCTTTCAGCCTCCGGGAACAGCTTGACGTTCCTGGTTCCATCTCTAGTTTTCAGTTCGGGTTCAATGGGTCAAGATTCACGTAACGTAAACACTCCCAAGCATAAGCCGTTATCGTCAGATACAAATAAGAGGTCACCAGGGACTCCAATTGCAATCTCAAAGGCAAGGTGCATCATGGAGACTATTCCGCTGGAACTCTTGACAGAGATTTCTCAGAACCTATCTTCTATCTCTGATGTCCGTCACTTCCGATTGGTGAGTAGGGCTTTTGCTTATGCCGCATCACCTGTTTTGTTCTATCGTGTTCACGCCATCAATACGGCGAAATGTCTAAGGCAACTTCATGAATTCCAGAGTAACTCTTCAAGCCCGGCCTCCACTGCGAGAAGCCTGACGCTGTACCATGCAACCTGGCCTCAGGTTTCTTCCATTGACGCGTGGGATAGACATCCGCAGGCTCTCAACCAGGACAGCCTATCGACCCATGCAAAAATACAAGCCTACAACGCCTACAGGCAGTTTATTGATGAAGAGGCAGGCCGAGACTTCAAGACGGACACATCCCGTCTCAAAAGGATCCTAGGAGGGTTTCCTAACCTGACCAGCTTGACGATATCCCATATACATGCCTGGCGGTATGATAAACTTAGCAATGATCACTACCAGCAATTAAGCCAGAAGATACGACTCGTACCGCTGTGGAAAGGCTGGGTTGAGGATCTTGCACGAATACTGTTGCCGATCCTACCCAGTTTTCCACAGCTGAACAAGTTAAACATTCCAGGATCTCTTGCCTTAACAGGAGTTGAATGGAGAGTGGTAAATTCGAATATACTGTACCTAAAGGTCGACAACCTGGTAGTTTGTGACTCCCCTGACAATCAGGCGCACAGCTTCCTCCAGTCATTCCCAAGCCTTCGGGAGCTTGACCTGGGTACAGAGGCTAGTGGGCCAGTCAGTGATCAGAAGCTCTCGCTCCACCCACTATGGTGGCCAGATCTCTGTCAAGTATCTTTGAGTCACATATGGGTATCTGAAGATGAGCTTGTCGACTTTATTCTGCGTCATCAGCTCAAGAGGCTCGTCCTCCGAAATGTCACAATCTATGGCGGGTCCTGGGAATCCTTCTTCGACCGGGTCTGCAATCTCCCCAGCAGATCTCTACAGTCGTCGAAATGCATCACGCGCTCTGGAATTCATATTGAATTGGCTCAGGCAGCTTCTATGTACAATCGCTGGCTTTCGTGTGCGGCTCAAGCGCTTCAACCACGAGTTCACCTTGCTTTTACCTCGAGATGAAAGCGAGAACACGCCGGGTAGAGGGTCATAATGCTTTGTATTTAGAAACATTGAGTACTTGAATCGTTTTATTATTCTAAGATAAATCTTTTACCGCCTTCCTCTTGGCTGGGGTTCTACTACTGGAAATACTAGTGCATGCGGGAATTCTTATCAACCAATTTCGACTTAATGCCGTGCCGGCTCAGCAGGACTTGTAGGAACTGCGCGACCTGAAAAGTCGAATCCTGTTTATTAGCTGGCTACAATGAAAAAAACAAAAAAAAACAAGTTGATAGACAGACGGTCAGGAGCATCGCAGAGCCATTAAGAAGCGGCACAGAGTAGGTACTGGGGGATCCGCAGTTCATAAAACTACATTTCAAATTGATTCCTCAAGTTCTACTACGGCCAGCGTAATAGATTCCATACCAAAACAGTCAAATTTCCATCAATAGTAATTGCAATCGGCCCCTCTCCCTCTATTCCCCAACAGCGACTAGATCAATGGCGGTTCCCAAGGTCCGCCAGCTTCTCGGCATTTTTAGCTCGCTTTGCAGAGGAGGTAAAGTCAGGCGACATCCACTCAGCTGGCCTTTTAGCTCGCTTTGTAGAGAAGGTAAAGTCAGGCGGCACCCACTCAGCTGGCCTTTTAGCTGGCTTTGTGGAGGAGGTTTCGGCTGGAATCCACCGAGGTAGCCATTTGGTTGGTATAGCAGCTATTATTTGTTTTCGCTCATGAGATGGGAGAACTGAATCAACTTTGGCGTTCCACATGGCCAGCCTCCAACTCTTATGGTAAATATGATGAGTAATTGGGAGACCTGAATTAGACTGGTCGCGGATATCATGTAGCTCGCATTGCCTGACAGCTTTGGTCCTGAGTAAGAATTCATGAGATTGCTCTCTCTCAGCTTGCCTCTCCTGGTAGCTCGAAAATTTTGCTTGATACCACTCTGGGGTATCATTGAGTGCTTTCCCCTCAGGAGGCGGTTCCTTGAGCTTGTGACGCTACGACGTTTGTTAACGACGCCTGATGTGAAATTTTGATAATCGCTCACCTTCGCTACCATATCTGGCAGGATTTCGCAAATAATAATTGTGTAGAGCTTGATGGTAGGGTGCAAGTCAGCTTCCAGCTTATCAAAAGCTCGCTTCAGACGCCAGACTTCATCCCAGGCCGGAATCTCCTCCCAGACATCGAGTGTCATCATTATTCGACATCGGACTGTTTCAAAAGCATCCTTGTCTTTGTCGAGGCATTTAGCAAACAAGTAGTCGAGTCGCTGTACGCTATATGATGCGCCGAGGAGGACTTGGCCTTGTTCGTACGTCAAGCCCCGAGCACACCAGAGTGAGATGAGGTTCTCCATGCAAACGCCCGTCACAGAGTGATCAGCGAGATTGAGAGTAAGTCCCATCTTGGCTTTTCTAGAGCATAAAAACAATAAGATGATCGATTGTATGAATTGAGCGGCTGGCCGAAGAAGTAGTGGATAATGACTTGGAAATCGCGTGGGTTTTAAGTACAGGTCGAGGCTAAAATTAGATCGTCAGGCGACGCATCCGCGCCGAGCCGGGACCAAGCGCCGATTGGCATTCGTTACCGCCAGGCATAGAGGCCGGAGACCCACATCGGAGGACCCCACCTTTTCCGGTTTCTGTTCCCGGTTCCGGGTTCTGGGAAGAGTTGCTAAATGTAGGTAACCACGCCTCTTTAGCTCCTCGAGCTACAAGGCCGAGTTCCAAAAATTAAACACATGTTTGTACCTCCCGTTCCCTCCTTTCTCATTCTTGTGTTATGAATTCTCGCCTATAAGAACTTAACTTACCCGGCACTTCACCCCGTCCGGTCATACCACCGTGCTGGGTCCTTCAGGCACTATGAATATTTCTCCGATGAACCCTTCTTTTCCAGGAGACTTTGCACTCTTAACTCAGAAGCTAAGCACTAAGAGAAACCTTATAATCATCAGCGGTGCTGGTATCTCAACCAATACGGGCAGTAAGTCTTGCCTCCACTTCTTCATTATCATCACTGAGCCACAAGCTTTGCAGTCCCCGACTATCAGAGTTCTTCACGCTCTAATAGATCTAGCCGTATCGTCTATGATGCGTCAGCCTATCGTACACAGGAGTCAACTGATACGCTGCATGCCGATATTTCACGCAAGCTAGAGTCCGGCCAGAGACCCCTATTTACCGCATTTGATATCTTAGCCGAGGGCCTGGCTCAGTCTGGAAACCTCCGACGTCATTACACACAAAATATCGACTGTCGTCAATCTATGCTCCCTCACCTCTCTCGGAGAATGGTATGGCTCCATGGCCGCGCAGACACGCTGATGTGCACTGTACGGCCCTCGCACACCAAACGTGTTACTCCGCAGTCCTTCGCACAATGGGCTCAAGCTTCTTGCCCTTGGTGTGAGGAAGAGCAGAGGGACCGGGCTGCGGCAGGCATGCGATCGCGGCGTGTGGGATTCCTTCGAACAAATATTCTCCTCTATGGAGATGATTGCCCAGCCGAATCCGAGATCACAGCTGTATTTAATGATGACTTAGGGCAACCTATCGATGCCGTCCTGATTGTCGGAACACGGTTGTCAATCCCGTCCTTGGCCAGCTTCACGGAAGGTCTCTGTAAGTCAGTAATGGAGAGAAGCCCGGATGGCTTGGTTATATGGGTGAGCAAGGACTCGCCGGCACCTGGGATCAGTGAAGCCTTACGGTCTCTCATCAATTTTCAGTATCTCGGAGACTGTGACGATTTTGCAAAACAGCTTCTGCCATTACTCCTCCAGTACAGCAGAATGGCAGACGAGAATACAGAGGGCATGAAGCAAGATCTTGCATCTCTCAGAACTAGGCTGGCTGCTCTCGAAGGACTGCTTGGTCTCTCGGACCAATTCCAGCTGTCTGATGGACGGGATGGGCTCCTATACAGTGATCAGGAGATCGATGGTGGGGGTCAAACTCAAGATAACGTCATATCGGCTGATCAAGTTAACTTGATGGCACTCATGGATGAAGTGGAAGTGGGAGCAGCGGAGTTCCAGAGTGGATTGATGAGTCTCGAAAGTACGACCGAGCGCCAGGGAATGCCACCAATGGAGGCCCCGAGGAACTACGAAGAGAACACTGTCATTCAGGAGAACGCTGCTGACGAAGATAACGACGTAAATAACTATGAGGAAACCCACGACGAATCCCCTGCAAGGCAAGCTACGCTCCAGATTGGCCAAGTAGCCAATGAAGATGGACATTCCGTGGAAGGTACGCTCGAGACCTCAGAGAGCGCCGGACACAAGAGAAAATCAGGCTGGAATGCCATCAATGCAAAGAAACGAAGAATCACTAGAGTCGATGACGAGGAGGCGCAAGGGCCGGATCAACAAGAAACTATCGAAAGGCCGGTCGAGGATGAGGCAATGCCAGAAGATATACGTGGTCTTGTAGCCGCAGTCTTGAGCAGAGACGCCATCAAACGATTCGTCGAGGCTGTGGAGTACTCAAAAAGACCACTGGCAGAGCGAGCTCGAAAACCTCTTGATCAACTTGAACTCAAAGATGGCAACCCAGACTTGAAGCTCATAGCACAACGGGGCAAGCAGTTGAGCCACAGCGAAGAGAGGACTAACTTTGAGAGCATCTTCACCAGATATGATCAACTGCAATACGCTCAAGGCTATCAGGCCTTGAAAGACAAACTGGGCTACGAGAGGCTGCCAACCCATGTCGTCGCCGAGGTCTGTCACATGAACGGGGTCAGTAGGGAGACAAGCAAGAAGCGGAATAAGACCGGGAAGCAGTGGGACAAGGTGTGTGCAGAAATAGAGCACGGGGCGGGGCTCCTAGCGCTCGTCCCTTCTTCGGGTGACTACTTATCTCTCGCAGAAGAGGGCAGGAGCGAGAGTCTCAAAAGGTTTCACCATGAGCTCCAGGGCAATGACTATGTCGAGGCAATATGCGCTGTGGTAGTAGCTTGGTTTGAGGCTGTGGACAACGGGAAAAAGTTCAAATCCAGCGACGACGTCGACTGGGATAGCCTAGAAGAAGACGAGGTTGTAGGGAAACTTCAATGCCTGACGGCAATTAGATAGAAATGGGCATAGATCGCGAGCATTCACTCATGCACTGGGTGATTATATAAGCTACGGGAACAGTTCCCTTTAAGTAGTAACTATCTAGTTAAGGTTTATATAACTATCGAAATACATAGAGTCTCAATCCTTGATCAAATAAATCGAGTCAGCCCTTGCCTTCAGCCAAGACGAGGGTTCTGGCGTTGGACCTCGTGCATGGCGGTGACCCGGGGGGAGTTCAAGGGGCAAACAAAAAGGGAACGGGCGAAGAGGAAGAATTCATACACTGAATGCTATTGCAGGCATATTTTCTGCGACTCTTTTTGTTCTGTAAACCCCAAGATAATGCCTGATAACTTCCATCTCCACATTTGATCACTACACCAATCTAGCCACGCGCTCATCCTTGAGCCAACATGCGAGTCCTGGTTTTTCCATCGCCGAGGCAAGATCGATCA
>NKCI01000304.1:0-36140 GCA_003946985.1 Fusarium duplospermum | reverse complement strand
ATTATATCTTAATAGCTATATTTTTTTATTATTATAGCTAATAGCTTTTAACATTATTGCAGCCTATATATAACTTTATGGCATTCTTCCCATGCTCGTCTAGCTTCCCCGGAATGCTTAGAGAAATGTACCCGAGTGCATTTAACGGCTCTGCCTTTAATTGGGTCTGCTCCCCTGCCGTCACCGAGCTCGAGACCATCGTAACAGACTGGCTTGCTAACATATTCAACCTACCCGAGACATACCGATCCTCTGGCAGTACTCTTAGAGGCGGCGTCATACACGGTACGGCATCCGAAGCTATTCTTACCGTCATGGTCGCAGCCCGCGACAAGTTCCTGCGAGAAGCAACCGAGGGTATACCGGAGGACCAGCTGGATGACGCCATGGCCGATGCGCGGAACAAGCTGGTGGCATTTGGCAGCGCCGCGACGCATTCCAGCACCAAGAAAGCTGCCCAGGTCTCTGGAGTGCGGTTATGGAAATCCCCGTCTCGGCCAAGAACAACTTTGCCTTGACCGGCGCCGATGTGAAGGCGGCCGTCAAGAAGGCCCATGCCAAGGGCCTTACGCCGTTCTACTCGACCGCGACACTCGGGACGACAGACTGCTGTGCCTACGACGACTTTGAGTCTATTGCGGATGCTCTGCAAGAGGTCGCCCCGCCCGGCAAGGGAGAGATTTGGGTCCATGTCGATGCAGCCTATGCTGGCGCTGCACTTGTCTGTCCCGAGTATCACCACTTTACTGCCCAGTTCCACCGGTTTCACAGCTTCAACATGAATCTGCACAAGTGGCTACTGACGAACTTTGACTGCTCCGTCACCTTTGTCCAGAAGCGGAGCTACTTCATTGACGCCTTCCGCATGACTCCCCCATATCTGAGAAACAACTACTCGGAGAGTGGTTTGGTAACCGACTACCGCGATTGGCAAATTCCCCTAGGTCATCGGTTCCGAAACTTGAAGGTGTGGTTTGTGATCCGAACATTTGGCGTCAGGGGTCTACAGGAGCACATCAGGAAGGGAATCCGTCATGGGGATCTCTTAACACAGCTAGTCAAGGATCGATCAGACTTGTTTGAGGTTGTTGCCCTGCCACGGTTTGCTCTGGTCGTTCTCAGACTGAAAGGCGCCAGCTCGGATGACCAGAATGCGTTGACGGAAAAGGTATATACCACGATTAATGAGGATGGCAAGATTTACCTTACGAGCACAGTCCTTGATGGTGGTATCTATGCCATCAGGTTCTGCTTAAGCACGCCATTTGTCGAGGAGGTTCACGTCAGAAATGCGTTTGACATACTTGTCAAAACAACCGAGATGGTGTTGAGTACATCGAAGGGGTTAAATGCAGCCAGGCTCTAATTCATGCCGCATGGAATCCGACATGTTATGCAAAGCCTTGAAATAACAAATTTATCTATTTTTGGCTAATTCTCATGTCATTCTTCTTCATTTTCACCTTGTGGCTGGCTGGATTTTCCTGGCCTTTTGCTGTGAGATGTTTTCACCCTTAAACAACCAACAGCATCAAGCGCGCATAGGGTAGCAAGCGGCGTTTATCACGTTCACATGGTCTTGCAACACTTCCCTGGTTCTATACGGCATTGGTTTGGTGCCTCCAGGGAGTTATACCATATGCTACTTGAGATGGTGACTCATACTCCTTCTTTTCTTACAGAAGAACCGTCATTCAAACCCACAACAACTGAAGCATTCCATACGAAGACTCGGCCATTTCATCAGACCATTGCATACTTAGATTCAAGGAGTAGCAGGTTCCCCTTACAGCTGGGCGAGCGCCTTTTCATACACCTGATCGATATCCTCCGTCCATATCCATTTCATGCGATCCTTCAGTAGGTCCCGAACGACCGGGAGGCTACCCTCGTAGCTGAGCCCCTCTACTTCCTTGGCCCTTAGCTCATACAAGTCCCCGGCGTGCCGAGACGTCTCTCGTACTCTTTCCGCTCGCGGGGCTCGGATGGATTCGTACAGGTGCAGATAGTCCGCCATAGGACGTGGCTGGGTAGATTTCCGGGCCTTGAAGTAGTCCTGAAGAGCTCGCCCGAGGATATATCCATCCTCAAGCGCCTGTCCAGCTCCAGCTCCTAATTTCAAGATAAGTAAAGGCGCAGATAGAAAGTATTGGGGCGGAAAGCTGGTGACTACACTGACCTTGGTGAGGACACATGGTGTGGGCAGCATCTCCTAGCAAAACCACCTTACCTCCCGAAAAGACCCACTCCGGTGAAGGCTCTCTGTCAAAGAGAATCCACTTCAGGGGGTTTATGTTCATCTTGCTGATGACAGTCTGGACTGCAGGGGCAAACTCTTTGAAGTGGTCCTCGATGGCGCTCTTGTCGCTTGTCAGAGTCCAGCTCTCCTTCACATCACCCAGATCTTCCCACGGTGTCGTGACAAAGGCGACAAGGTTTACAATCTTGTTGCTGCTGATGGGGAAAGTAAGGAAGTGCTTGCCCGGAGCCATGAAGACTGTGGCATATGTGTCGAGGGGCCAGTCATCAGCAATGTCCTCGGTTTTGCACAGGCCACGGTAAACCACCATTTTTCCATACTGTGGCGTGTCGCTCTGTCATCGACTGAGTTGGGTCAGGAATGAATCCAGGAGGGGGCACGTACGACGTAATGCTTGCGAGTGACTGAATGGATACCGTCCGCGCCGATGACTAGGTTTGCAGACACCTTGGTGCCGTCGGCGAAAGTAACCAGCGTGGTCTCACCCTTGTCCTATGTGAAGAAACAGCTACAGGGAGCGCAGGTAGGTTGATATCACCAGGCATTTACCTCCAAAGATGCACATTGCTTGTCCGTGTGGAGAGTAGCCGCCCCCCGTTCTTGAACCGCATCGATCAATGCTTGGAGGAACTCTGCGCGATGTAATGAGAAGGTAGGTGTGCTGTCGGCACCAGGAATTCTAACGGTATGGACATCTGACCCATCGTCGATGTAGATAGGTATGAGTCTTCCACTGCCTGCAGCCCGCAGGTGGCAGAAAGGCTAAAAAAAGGCCACTGTGTTAGCATCGGGTTATGATGCTATGATGTGCTGGAAATGTGTTCTTTATCATAGTTGAAGTCGGGATAACCGAAAGACGAGATCGTACGGGTAACTCGAATTACCAGAAACGGGAGCTACTGAATAAACTCAACGTTTGGTTCCTGGATAGTTCCTCGATAAGCGGACCGAGTGACATGTTGCGAGCAAGCCTTTTGTCCTCTTGCGGAAGCGGATGGTATTCGCCCACAGCTCCGATGAGGGCAGTTTGCATGATGCTTGTTCTGGAGCTCATTAGAGTAGTTATAACACTTGAGTATTGATGCCCTCCGCCCCTGTTCTCGACTTCGCCGATCACCCCGTTCAGTAGATTTGCGAGTGCAATAGCTGTGTGGGGCTGGGGCTGCGATAATACCGGCAGCCCTTCCCAAATGAACTCGTAAGGGTGCGACACAGTCTGAATCATGTCGGAAGAATTGAACGTCACTTTGAAGGTAGTGTTCTGGGGCGCGCAAGCCAGACTCTTGCTGTTATGACGCACTAACATGGGAAACGCACCCGGCGCATCCAAGTGATCTTGTGGCGTGTACCACCAGTCCGCTTCACCGCTCAATAGCTCCGTCGCTATCTTCGAAAAGTTCCATAGGAGCGGATCTTGGGCTGTAGTCGGATCGATGGAGCCGTCTCGTAGAAAGAAGTTGCTTGCAGTGAAGGACAAGTAGACGGCGTCAAAAGAACCGCTGCCTGTATGGGCAGAGCGAGTGGCTCTCCAAACCTCCTCGATGAACTCTGCAATGTGTTCTGTGGCCTCGTCACACCTCAGAGATGGGCCGTGGAATTGCAATGTATACGAAATGTTCTGCGCCACTGCAGCCATCGGTAAGATTTCTGCGCTGAATGCGGCAATAGCGGTGGTCCTTGTGAGCAGAGGCGATATCATGGTGGTCGGACCATTGAAAATATAACTATCAGAATTGAAATCGGCAAATTTCAAGATAGGCACAACCATGTCTTTCTGGATCTCCTTGGTGATCAAAGTCACGAGGAGGGACGACGGTGTGATCAAGGCGGAAAGCGGGATGGTCCTAGGAGTTGGTAAGCTGTTGCATTGGGACGCCATTCGTTGAAGGGACTTACCATGTCAAGGCGGCAAGTATAGTTGCAAGCTTGGCTTTCCAGACGAACTCTAGACTAGCGAAAGAGAGAACATCGGTGGTAGCATCATACATTGCATTAATGCCAGATACAGTATAAGCCTTCCGCCGAAAGTTTGTCCAGATGCGCTGCTTGTATGCGACGGCCACCGACGCAGCGAGTATTGTCTTTGTGATGAATGCAAGAGCAAATCCGTATCTGGTTATCCAGTCTTGCGTTTTCCATCTGGTCGCCCCTTCTGCCAGCGTCCTCATAGGCTTGTTGTCGAGATAAGAATAAAGCAGATGATGACCCAGAGCGGACAAAATCCCAAAGCCAAGAAGGCCAAGCATCTTAGCTCGTGTTTCAAGACCGATACGCCACGGAGGCAGTTTCTCTACTTGCAAATGACTTTCAGGGTTACTCGAGGTGTTCTGACGCACCTGTGTGTATGTGACAGGCCCATGTTGAGTTATGAGATCCTGTTGGCTGCTCTGAGGCTCATGAGACATGACGAAAGTCGTTTCTTTACCATCTACAAACATTCTCACTGAAATTCTGGGGGGCCATGTTTTACTTATACCCCAAGGGTGGGTGGCTCAAGTACACGCACAAGGCTCTCACCAGGCTCACTGCAGTTGGAGGGTGTTATCACCTCAATTCAGCAGCCAACGCACACACCATCCATGCAGGCTATCAGCTGCACATCGTTTCGCTACCATTGGCTATCTCACGAAAGGATGAGCGTACATATGCCGGTATACAAGCCACTCGTGAGTCTCGAAGCTCAGTTAGAACCAACACCCGCAATGTGACGACAGGTTGTTTCGAGGGTGTCTAACCCCTGTCCCACATCAGCCGTTGACCGGTCAAGATGAACAAATACTTCCAGGTTCCATGCCCTCGGGGTGGCTTACCCCCCAAACCTGCGTGCCGATGAAGGGCATCCGAAGGTCCAATACCCATGTGTGCTCTTGTCCGCCCTGCTTCTAACATTCGACTATGTGACGGGGCTATTGTGGCTACAGCTGGTCAACGCCATGATGGACCCCGCAGCGGAGCTCGCAGATATACCAAACAGGTCCAGAGACGTGTCGACGTTATCGCGGATCAATGAGTTATATATTATAGTCGAGGAGGCTATTCTTGCCTAGTACATGTCTGTCCTAGATTACCACAATGGAAGTCTACTAAACGGGCTGCCGTTGGCAACTTCCCTGGTGTATTAGGCTCTGCTTATGAGGGCCCCTCCTCACTTGCCCAAGCGGCGGAGGCGCAGGATGTCTTACATGGTAGTAAGTGGTTGGTCGCCTCACTTTCAAAGGAGTGTGTGCATAGGTTGAAAATAGGCCAAGCCAAAATTTTCATTGAGATTCCAGGCTCTGTCTAACGCCTCTCTACTCATCTTGGGTCATCTCAAAACATCCAAAATTGCCCTAGATTTGTCCACGTCGCTGAAAATGGAGCTTCTCGTCGCTATTGTTGGCGTTGCCGATGTCACAGCTCGCGCCAGCACCGGCCTCTGGAAGCTTTGCGAACAGTGGCGAGACGCACCGAAAGAGATCCGCCTTTTACGAGACGACTTGGTTCAGGCGAATGCCTTCTTTGCACAAATTCAGAAAGGCCTGGCTGCAGAACAAGCCAGGGGGGGCCAGCGCATCAAGATGGCCTACGGAGTCCATCCGCGAGTTGGAGCAGCTCCTACAGGACGGCAAAGCTGTCATTCTGGGCGTCGAGAAGATGGTTGATGAATTAATGAGCCCGGCAATTGCTGCAAGTGGACCATCCTACCAGTCTTGGAGTGGGCGACGGAAGTTGTTGTGGGTGACGAAACTGAGACGGACTTCGGAGCAAAGAAGGTCCTTGAAGACGCTTATGGGTAAAATTTGCGTGAGCCTTGTGTCGCTCAACGTGTAAGTCGGCCATAGCAGACATATCTGAAAGCATGCTGCTAATTGAGAATCCACAGGACGGTCACGACGGACTTGCAAGCCATGCTTGAGAGTGTGGACGAAAACATTCTCCAAGCTGTCGACAAGGTCGCCCACAAGAACAGAGACCACTTTGACACAAAGCTCGAGGCATCGAGGATACAGGTTGTCGATCAAGTTGTTACTCATCAAAGTCAGTTGAGGGATAAAATAATTCATCACATCAACTCTTCTCAGTCTAAGTCTATTGCACGCCTTTATTCAGGCTTTGCATCATCCATTGTCGACATTCTTTCACACATGGACCGCCGCATTACAGAGTTGCGTTCCGATATCGCGAGCTCATCTGAAGAGGGGCAGTTGGCGATTCAAACCCTTTGGACAACACTGATTGGAAATCGACCAAAGGGCTTGGATCAGCCTGGATCCGTTTGGATTATCGTCTGCCAAGCTGGCTACTAAGGATTGTGTTTACGCTTGCCGTATCTCTGACTTCCACAGCTCCAGAAAGGCTGTTACGGGTTGTCCGACACATCCCTAGTGACAATTCTTCACGAGCACAGAGCATCTTCAGATTCGTCATCCAGAGAGATCTGAACAGTCTTCAGTAAGCTCTGCAGACCAAGAGAGTTGGCATACACGATGTGATAGAGTACAGCCGTAGAAGACCATTCACTGCACTAGCTTGGGCAATCATTTTTAAGGATGTGACCATGGTCAAGTTGCTTCTTGATGCAGGCTCCGACGTCGTTGTTGGATCAGGCTACGTGTCCCCCGCTCATCATGCTTTCTCTCTATTTTCCGAGGGCGCGCCTGAGGGAAAAGAAATCTTGGAGATGCTTCCAATTGATGAATACCTGGCGGCATCTAGGTTTTCTGACCTACACAAAATCGTTCTTGGGCTCTTGCCACTCAACTTGAGAGAATCATTGCAGAGACCGCACTTTCTCGCCCAGGTCAACCAATGCACGATAAAGGGCTGGACACCACTTCATTGGGCCGCAACACGAGGAGATGCAACTGATATCGAAACGTTGATCGAGGCCGGGGCTGAAGTGGACAGCCAGTCGTCGTGTGGCGTAACGCCCCTTCTTAATGCATGTTCTACTGCAAGTCTCACCACCGTCCGGACTCTCCTGGACAGAGGCGCCGCAATAGACCACATAGACAAGAGGCTCTGTACATGCTTGCACCACTTTGCAGCACACTCAAAGGTCGAAAATCTCAGCTTGCTGTCGCTTTTAATCAGCCGCGGCGCCGAGGTCGACGCTCAGAACATGGACGATCTTCTCTATCGGTTATCCCGACTTCAACTATGATAAAGAACACATTTCCAGCACATCATAGCATCATATCCCGATGCTAACACAGTGGCAAGGCTTCGGATCAAGCGTTTCAAGTCGTGGGAGATGCATACTTTTGCTCGGAGGGACTCAGATCAGTTAACGCATCCTGACTTGCTGGATGTATTTGTATAGTTGTATTTCTATCTTCCTACTAACAAAGCCGGAGGGCAATCTTGGGATCTTTTCAATGCTAACCGCACAATGAAACTTGATTTACATGCAATGAAAACCATTACAGCTTTGACTCGGGGGCTTGCTGGATGGGGAACTTGGAGATATCGTCGGTCGTCTTTCCATCAATCGCAAGTTCAGCCGTCACTCTTCCAATAGCAGGCGCGAACTTGAAGGCATGGCCATTACCCATTGCGACGATGATATCAGGATGCTTCGTCAGGGGACCAATCATAAACTGACGATCCGGCGTCAGGGCGTACTGGCAGGTCACTGTGCGCAGCGCCTCGCCGTGGTCAGGAATTATGGTGTCCATAAAGTTGGTCAGCTTGCGCTGGAGCTCCGGAGAGTGCTGGAATGTCCTCTGATCAGGCGCCATGATGTTCTGCTGGGCGTCCTGGCCAGCCTTGATAGTTGGCTCGCCGTAGGTGGGGAAACCGTAATACCACGTCTCGCCACCCCAGATCCAAACAGGAAATCGCTCCGGGTCGAACTTATCGGGGTTCGAGGGCTTGAAGTAGGTAATTTGCTCTTGCATCACGGTGAGCTCCGGGATCTCAGCACCGAGCGGCTTAAGAAGCTTGTTGGCCCAGGCGTCGGCGGCGATGATGACTTTGCGGGCAAGGACTTGGCCGGTTGAGGTTTGGACGATGACACCATCGTCTGTGGGGGTCAGGAGGTCAACACGCGTCTTCTCGCGGAGGACAGCTCCGTTGGCGCGAGCTTGGTATTGCATGGTGGTGACGGCCTTGGAGGCGTGAACAATACCAGTGTCGGCAGTGTAGACGCAATCAACGTCATCAGGGACTCGGAAACCAGGCCATCGCTTATTCACCTGCTTGGTATCAAGCAGCTCAAAAGGAATACCATTGGTCTCAAGACTCTTCATGAAGTTACTAGCAAGTGTAGGTCCACCTCTGGGGATGAGAACAACACCGCCGGTGATGTTGAGCAGTGTAAGACCAGAGCGTCGCTCCAGCTCGGCCCAGTCCTTGTACGCTGATCGAGCAAGGGCGACGAACTCGGGGTTTTCGTACGAGGTTCGAACTATGCGGGAGGTGTCGTGGGATGCGCCACGGACATGGCCCAGTTCGAACTGCTCGAACCCGATGACCTTGGCTCCCTTGATGGCGGCGTTATAGGCAGCTCCGCTGCCGAGGGCACCGAGACCGACAACCGCGACGTCGTATCGTTCCATTGTTGGTTGTGTTGTGTGAAGTTGTCACTTGGTGTAGAGGGTCAAGGGATTTGAAAGACTGGTGAGTGATTGATGTCTGGAAAATAGTCGCAGTCATTGGCATCATCAATAAGCATATATACCTATCCTGTTGGCGTCCTGTGGCGTTTCCCGTTAATACTATCACGCGGCCGAACCAGATGCCACATTGGCTCCCGATAAATCCGATGCTGCATGGTCGGTGCGTATGCCGGTTGGCCCCGCCTCCGCCTCCGCGGCGGGGTTCGGCAGATCGATCCATCCATGTTTGCACGGCCCAAGATGCCGGTCTCCGCTTTTACACCGGCACTTGTGGCCGTAAGAAGGCATCGATAAATTCGTGCAGCAGTTCCCTGTCCATGTGTAGAACTATCCCATCAGTGCCATAAGGCTCCAAGCCGTATCTTGCCCCAGTGTTATGTTATTAACCGTTAGCTACTTCTCCTAATGGCATAATTGTTTCCCCTGATCATATGACCTATACTTTATTCTTCAGCGGATAATAGAGAGTAACGAAAGATCGCCGCCACTAAGAGTTCTGATTAGGCCTCACCCCCCTTTATGACCTGCTGAGAGGCTTATGGGCACTGATCGGATAGAACTAAGTAAAAGTTTTACTGAAAGTTTTGATTTAATACACACTAATGTACGAGATATTCTAAACGTAGAAGTTGAAGATATTATTAGGATCCTCTCGTACTTTCCTTTGTTCATGTGTGGCCCTACAAGTTGTGCGAGATTTCAAGTCCGATAACCTGCATCATCTTAGTGAAGTCCGACTCGGTGATATCGGAAAATTCCTTCCTGATTTCAATGCCGGCATTCTTGATGTCGCGTTGGCCAGAGACTCCACGATGCCTCGGTAATGCTTCCTGGCACAGTGATGGTCGTCCCTCCAGCTGCCTCTACTTTCTCCACTGTGTCTTGAGCAGACTGCGGAATCAGATTGTTGACGACTACCCGCGTATCCATACTGCCAAGCAGAATACCTGCTCTCGGCCCGTACCGGAGCCTGCGCCCGTGATGATGGCAACGCGTCCGTCGAAAAAAGGGGTGAAGCTTGCGACTGAGGCATTTTAATAATCACACGACGTGTTTCTAGCGAAGGGCAGTTGGAGGAGTACGTATGAAGTTATGTTGAGCATGAAGAAGAGAGCCCAGGTCGAGTCACTTGATTCAATAATCTTTGAGCTGAGAGTGATTCATTCACTACCAGTGATAAGCATTGGTTTATCCCATGACTCCATGAGTGGCTTGAGAATGAATATACTCTTCGGCAAATAAGATAAAGAACCGAATCCCCGAACTAGATGGCGTTCAGGTCGAACTTAGACGCTCGAGCAAAAGCTTTAACTAGTGGCTTCATGGGAACCTGGAGATAACCGGCCCGGCAGCAGAGAAAAATGGCCTTGGCGCCGTCAAGCCTGATGCTGTCGTAGCGGATGCCTCGTAGGGAAGATTTCGGTATCGGGCTGTCGGGTTGACGCAGAGACCGATCTCGGTCAGTATAAGCGGTGCGAACAGGCGGTTCGTATTCTCGTCGAATCAGATGGCAGAAAAGTAATATTAACTACCGATCCCGCAGGTCGACCCACCACGGAAACTCCAGATCAGTATGGCTACCCTACATATCAAACAGGGGTCCTCGCCCTCATCACGTTGCGTATCACTATCTAACTGACCGCTGACCTAGGATTACCGTCCGCGTAAGGGTCAAAGCCTCATTGCAAAGTTTCGGATTCTGAAACTAACTTCTGCGCCACGAGTCGTGGCATCTGTAATCAACAATGCAACGCGTCAAGGCCTAATATATATTCCGCCTCTTCTGGCAACATCTCCCTGGTCCATTGGTTAGTCAACAACCGCCCTCCTCTCTCCCTCCAACCTCTATCTAACTCATTTTGATTGGGCTTTATCTATTCTAGCTTTTCACACCCTCTGATTTCGCTTCGTCATGGCGAAATGCAAAGATCACCCACTCGACGTTGATGGTGCGTTTTCATTATCCTGCTGTGGACTTGGGATCTCAGTGACCCGTTGCTTTGTTGGATTCTGATTGTCTTGTCCAGTCGATGAAGAACGCCTTGATCTTGGTTTTAGGGTCTACGACCTTTTGATCGGTCTTGCTGCCGCCACCTGCGCTATTGCGTGTCTAGTTACAGCCTACTTGATTTACCAGCACGCCCACAACTACACCAGGCCTTCGCAGCAGAGGCAGTCGGTCCCCCTCCACCATAGCCACTCAGCAAACCATGGACGCTAACAAGATGTGCTATCTCAGGGTGATCCGAATCCTCCTCATGGTGCCCGTGTACTCAGTCGCCTGCGTTTTCAGCATCATCTTCTACCGCCAATATGTATACATCGCTGCCGTCTATGAGTTCTACGAATCTCTCGTAATCGCGGCCTTCTTTCTCTTCCTCTGCCAGATTCTTCATGTTGATCTAGTGAGGCTTCGGGCTGACTTTGCAGGCATTCAGCCTAAGCCGTGGTTATACCCCATTCGGGCTGTTGTCTTTTGCTGTGGCAATAGAAAGAAGGGGACACTGGATGGCTTGAAGTGGTTCAACGTGAGTCCATTCCATGAAAGCACCACTACTGTGACTTTATTGACCGATATCGCTCCAGATAATCTGCGTCGGTGTGTTGCAGTTCTGTGTCATCAAGTTCCTTGGGGCTCTCGTCAAGTGTATCACTGAGGCGGCAGGTGTATATTGCAAAGAGTCAAACAGCCCCTCTCACGCCAGAGTCTGGGTAAGGACACCCTTTCAGCTGCCATAATGGGCAATACACTGGTTTTGCTAAACATCAGCTGTGCAGATTATGGTGATTGAGGTCATTTCACTAGTGCCGGCAATGATGTGCCTCTTTCAATTCTATAATGAAGTTCACGACCGAATGAGACAACATCGGCCTATGCTCAAGTTCCTGGCTATTAAAATAGTCATAGCAGTCTTCTACATCCAATCGGTATGGTCAAGAAAGAAACCCTTGAGCAGTCTAACAGATCGGAAACTAACTAAACCCAACACCGTAAAATCCCGTAGTTTTACACAAGAATCCAACTACTCAGCGAGGAAGCTCGCCAACCCTCATGAAGGGAGTATTTCCCCATTACAGTCTTTGAACAAGCCCTTCAATCTCTAGCCCAACAAGGCCCACAAAGTCACGAATCTCTTCTTCATTCATTAGTCCTCCTTGCACACGGATACCAAATCCAATAGAATCTGTTGGGCCGTCAGGTGCAATGTCGATGTAAATGTTTTCTTGCGGTAGATAGGATATATCTAGCTTGGAAATCGACGTAGCAGATCCATCCTCATCTGGAAAGGGCTTCGATGGCATGAAGTCCGTAGGTACGCCTATTGGCAGATGTGCTAACAAGCTCTTTGGTTGGGCCGACTCTGGAGCATGCTCCATGGATTGGTGTTGGGATTGCATCCAAAGCAAGTTCAGCCACACATTGAAGAGATTCGAAGAAGTATCTCTAGTGGCTCTCCAACGGCTGAGAATGTCACGCAATGAACTTTGTTCATACGGTACACGTCCTGCCAGTGCACCTTGGATGGAGCGGGCCTTTTCGCCAACTTGGAAAGCCTCAGCCTCGTTTTCGGGCAAAGCATCTTGAATCGTGAAAGGGGTGACATTGAGACAAGGGCCAGTCAGACGATCGATATCAGTGAAAGCAGCCGATCGACCTGTTTGGTACAGGCCCAAGGTTGGGCTTGATACCCCAGTCAATTGAGCGAGAACTCGAGAGACTGCGAGAATGACGATGGTTTGAAGAGAGACGTTCGAGGCGCGGCAGGCTCTGTCCAAATGTCCAAGGTTTTTGACAGCATTCCACGCACCGACGAATAACTGCTTGTTGTTTTGGGACATCTCATCACCTTCGCCACCGAGAGCAGAACGAATGAGGGTGGGAACGCTGTTCCCAACGGCTGAGCGCCAGTAGGTTGGCTCATCCACTTCGCTCAATGATTGCAAAGTGAACTCGACAAAGGAAGCAAAATCGGGTCTGGGTGTGGGTGTTTCTTGACGATAGTAACCAGTGAGCTCATCAACAAAGAGAGGCATTGTCCACGCATCGTATATGGCATGATTCATGACAATAAGGATTCCATCTCTGTCGTTGGCCTTGAGAAGACGAAGTCGGACAGGTGGGGTCTTCAGAGATGAGGGTTGCAACGCAATCTGCCTTGCCTGAACCAGAGCAAGGTTCTCAAGGCTTTCTGTGGAAGTGATGACTTGAAATGTGCCATCATCGCGATCACATTCATTCAAGACGACTTGAACGGCTTCGGAAGACGAGATGGCATAGAAACAAGTCCTCAGAATAGGATTGTTTTGGCGAAGTGAGAACCAGGCGTCCTTCATGGTCTCCACGTCGATACGCTCTGAGCATGAGAATGGCCAGGCAGGTTCAAAGAGTGCTCGCCCTGTCTGTAGCCAGGAAGCAAGATGATACATCTGGCCGGGGAGACAGGGGAGAATCTTGTCAATCGCATTCGCCTTCAACCCCAACTGAGTAATGGCATCCTGCCTGATATCGCTGTAGCTCTTAATCAGGGAGCTCTTGGTGGTGTCTTCTTGAGGCATCGCCTGGACTCGTAGGCAGATACCACGAAGGGTGTTGCCTTGGAGAACATCACCAACACCTGCTTTGAGACCTGCGGCGCGGCACATGGACGCCACTCGAATGGCGGAGAGGGAGTCCAAACCGATGTTGAATATGCTCGTGTCTGGTTGAATGGCTTCCACAGGCATTTTCGAAACTTCTGACAGTATTTCTCGCACAACAGGCTCATGAGAGGGTGCAGATGTGTCAGCCGCCGTGACGACGTCCTGAGTAGGGGAACCAAGGCTGAAAGGCAAGCTTTGGAGCTCGTCTGGGAACATGGTAACGCATCGTGAGGGGTGCTCAACGATGTCGGTGAATGCTAGGCTAAACTCCTTGACAGCCCGAGTGAGATGCTCTTGAGTTAGAATTTCTCCTTTGCATGAGGCGCGGACTGTGATCGCTTTGTCTGTTTGCTCAACCTCGAGGTTCAGCTTGTACTCGGACTCAGGGACGTAGTCATCTGTGACATAGGGCGTCCAGATATCATGGCGAGCAGGATCATCCTCCAATGTCTGCACATTCTTCTGGAACACAAATAGTGTGTCGACTAGTGCGGCAGCGCTCAGCACACCATTCTGTCGAAGAGACTTCTGAACCTCATGTAGAGGAGCATGTTCATGGCTCTGTGATTCAGCGGTGAAGGCTTGTATTTGTTGAACCATGTTGCGATTGCTGATGAGTTTGGGTTCCAGCGTTACTCTCCTGGCCACAGTGTTGAAGAGAGGTCCAACCACACTTTCAGCCTCGGATCCCAAAGATGAGCGCCCGGCGAGAACTTGACCGAAGGCTACGTCTCGTCTTCCCGTCAACTTGGCGAGAACCTTGGCGTAGGCGAGAATGGCAACACTTTGCACCGTGACCTCCATCTCTTTGCAGCTCTCGGATATGTCCATCATACCAAGCTTAATATCGGTGTCAGAGTAGAACATCCCTGACGATGGTTGATGCTGAGGAGATTGCGGCAACGGTGTGACTTGGTAGCCGTCAAAAAGCTTGGTCCAGAATTGGCAAGCGTTGCTTTGATCCTGCGACAGATGACGGACTGCATTCGCAAATGGTGGACGATCTGGTAGTGATACCCCATGGTAGGCGGAGGCGAGGTCGTTGAAGATGAACGGCAGCGAGACACCATCATACACTGCGTGATGCATGATGATAACCAAAAGTCTTCCTTCAGGCTCATTGACAATGACAGGTTGGATTGGTGGTGTGGAAAAGGCCGATTCTGTATCCAGTTGCATACACCGCATAGCCACTTCAGCGATGTCACTCCCCGATGGAACAGTGATCTCTTGCCACGCAACTGGGACGTCGCCGTGAACGACGCCAATCCAGGAAAAGTCCATCTCAGGGACTGGATGGAAAGATGTGCGCAAAATATCATTGGCCCCGATGGTGAGACGATAAGCCTCCTTCAAGCGATCAACACTTGTCGACTCGGCGAGTCTCACAATATGTGGATGAACATAGACAACCCCATTGGATTCTATGGCTTGGGTGATCATTGTAGTCTGTAGCGGACTGCATTTGAAAACCGCCTTGACTGTATCGTTCGGACCGAGTCGTTCCACTCGAGAAGCAAACTCGTCAAGCTGAGGATCGTCGTCGCAATATGATAGAGGAGGACTCGGAACGTCGGCCACAGCTGCCTCAACGACCCTGTGAGCTAATGCTCCCACGCAAGGGAAGCTCATGACTTCGGCCGATGAAACCGGGATTCCCGCATCTCGAAGTTGGCTGGAAAATCGGATAGCTGTCATAGAATCCAGTCCAAGACTCAAGAAGGACGAGTTCCTGGATACCTTCAAACCTTCCAAACCACAGAAACGCGTTATCATGTTGCCAATTTCAAGTTCCAGGCTTGACCATGGATGATCATCCCAGTCCTTGACGGGGCCTCTTGTGGCAGCCGGAGTTGACCGGGAAAGGTTGAAAGAATCAAGCGAGATGGATTCATTTGATACCATCGTGGACACGATCAGGTTCATCTTTGCGACAAAATCTCGAACATAATCTGAGTAACCAAAAGCAGACGTGAAACCGCAAGTGATGCGAAGACAATCGTTCTTGGCGTCAGCCTCCACCTCGACGGCGAGAGGATACTCTGAGGGCATGCTGCTCTGTGCTTCCTCCCACAAGTCGTGACCCTGATCTTCAGCAGACTTGATGAATGAGAAAAGACAGTCGAAGATGGGACCTTCTGATTTGATCCAGCGCTGGATGTATCTCAAGGAGGTGTGTTGATACTCCAACGACTCGGCAGTAGCTTTGTGTATGTGATGTATGACGTCTTCGACTGTAGATAGGTGTTCTGTGTCAAGTCTTCCAGGAATAGTGGCAATGCATGGCAGAAGCACCGAATCAGCTCCTGCTATGGGAACTACCCTTCCAGAAAGTACCAGGCCGTAGGTCACATCTGATGTGCCCACTGCATCAGCCAATGCCAAAGCGAAGACTGCCTGCATCAGAGAGGAGACTGTAGATTGTAGGCAGGCTGCACAGCCTTCGAGCTCTGAGAGGGATGAAAACAGCACCGTGGAGTGGGAAAGCTGGGCAGAGTCGATCATTGGCTTCTCAAAGATTGTTGGTCTACAATTGGAGAGGGCTTGACGCCAGTGTGATTCAGACTTTTCCATGCTTTGGGAGCATACATGTCTGATGAAAGCATCAGGCGAGCCTCGTTGAGGAAGGGTCACATCTTCTAGATAATGCGCCGCAAAGTCTTGCAGCAACATACCGAATGATGCGCCATCATAAAGACTGTGGTGTATCGAGATGAACAACGCCAGTGGTTTTCTCGAACCCGTGGTCACTGCGTGCAGGATGCGAAGTGGTGGAATAGATGCGATGTTTCTGATAATGTCTTGAGCAATTGCATCCTGGCGAGCCTGAAACTCAGCCATAGCTTCCTCCAAGCCATCATATTGTCTCTCAGCCCAATCAACACGACGGGTGGGCTCAAGTACAACTTGTACGATTTCCGAGGGTAGCGGAACGAAAACCGTTCTCAAGATTTCGGTTTGATCTGAAGTATTCTGCCATGCAGTTTGAAGCAGGTCCGGATCAACAGATGGATTCATCTTCAGCACGACGTGGTTGATGTAAAGGGGTGAGTCGCTGTTCATCGAGCGTGCCACAAGTCCCTCTTGAAGGGGCAAGCAAGGTCTCACACAGGCCACAGAGGACTCATGTATCTCGGATGGAAGACTTTCAAAGAACTCGGTTTCCAGCTTAGAGAATCTCTTCTGCACTTCTGATAGCGAATCTTGCTCGGATGATTGGTTTGAATCCCACGGGAGGTGAGCGAGTTGCTCCACGACAGGGTTGCTCATGACAAGTGCCACTGGGGCGGACAGGCCAGCATGTCGAAGACGGACAGAGAGATTGATTGCGCTTAAGCTGTCAATTCCAACCTCAAAGATGTTCGTGTAGTGATGAATTATTGACCGGTCAACTGCGATCGTGTCACAGATTGCGTCCACGATGATGTCTTCGTCTGGCGTGAATGGCCTGTTCTCTTTCAGACCACCAAGCGTGTTCTCGTTTCCACGGAGTATGTCAGACAAGGGTTGACTAGCAAACATCTCTTGCAGTAACTTGATGTTTACCTTGTCGGACATGACAGCGTAAGGTATGTGGTTGACAGGAAGGACGATTTCTGGCACCATGTAACTGGGCAGCTTGCGTCGACACGTCTCTCGGAGATCCTTACCCAATGTCCCGATGTCGGCCGAAACAATCGAGATGGGTTCCTTGATATCACGTCGCTGAGTTCCCAAGCGTGTGATGAAGGAGACGAGCTGTTTGCGCGCAAGGCCCGGATGTTTGGCGATGATCGTGACAACACCAATCGGGACTTGAGAAGACGTCCTCAGAACTTCAGAGACCTCGCCCAACTCAAGTCTTTGGCCATTGATCTTGGTCTGATCATCGCCGCGTCCAAGGTACTCGATACTGCCGTCTGGCATGATCCTTCCAACATCGCCGGTCCGGTACATTTTCTCACCACTAGGCCCCATGACAAATCCCTTGGCATCAGGTCTGTTCAGATATCCTTTTCCGACAAGATCTCCCGTGAAGCAGAGTTCTCCTGTCTGTCCACGGAGGGCATAGTCGAGGCTATCGGGAAGGAGAACATGACAAGCACAAGAATTCAAAGGTTGTCCAATGTTCCGCAGAGAAGTGTGTCCGTTGACCAAAGCAAATGAACATCCGACCGTCAGCTCAGTAGGTCCGTATGCATTCATAACAGCGACTTGACTTGCGCGGCCCCACGTATCCAAGACTCTTTGGGAGATCTTTTCTCCACCAACACTCAAGAGTCTAAGAGCAGGGCAATCCTGGGGTTGGATATCGGCCTGATCGAGTAGAGATGGGACAAAACCAGCGTGTGTAATCTCCAACTTGGCAAGTGTTAGTCGGAGATCATCCATCAGCAGCATCCGTGGACCAGTTGACGTAGCCATCCCGTGTCGCCATGGGAAGAAGGTTTCGGCAACGTGAGGATCAAAAGCTCGACTGGCTTGGCCTAACCAGCGTCCTTTACCCCCAAGCTCGAGAGTAGCAGGCGCAATCCTGCAAATAAACTCAGACAAAGATTCAATGAAAGAAGACAAATTGGCTCGACTCGTCATGACACCCTTCGGCTTTCCCGTTGATCCAGAAGTGTAAAGGATGTAGGCGGTATCTTGTGGATCGGCCGCATAGGTCTTGTTCTCCGACGGCAAGGTCAACAACTCTTGTTGGAACGATGGATCATCAATACAGATGATTCGGCATTCGCCAGGTGCGTCCTTGAAAGTCGAAGCAAAAGCTGTCTCTGTGAATACGACAGGAGCATCACCATCCTGGATCAAAAATGACTTGCGGTCATCCGGGAGCTTTTCGTCAATTGGAAGATACGCGTTGCCGGACTTCATGATTCCAAGGAGAACTGGATGAGAGGCAAGGTTCCGCCTGGAACAGAGAGCAACCGATCTGTTCTTGAACCCTTGGCAGCTAAGATAAGCTGCAACTCGATTTGCCGCGGCGTTGAGCTCACCAAAACTCATCAACAGCTGCTCAGCTCCTGCTGTCGTGATAGACACTGCCTCTTCAACTGCTGTCCACTCAGGATGCTGTTCAGCATTGACCTCGACCCAGTGTTCTGGACCCAGCTGTACTGAGTTCTTCACGTCTTTGCTTGGGCTGGGGGCTGAGATGGACAGCAAATCATTCTCGATGAAACGAGGGAGGGATGTGAAAGGCTCATCGGGGTAGTATATCATGGCGCTAACCAGGGCATCGATTTGGCGCGCGAAGATGGCCAATTGCTCAGGACTCATAATGGTGTTCAGTGACGATGCCTCAAGAATGACAGTACGATCGTGGTCCTGGAACAGGTTCAAAGCCATTGGGTGTTCAACAGTCAAGCCGACATCATCTACCTTTGGGTCCCAGATAGTTCCAGCAGAGCCAGCCATGAGATCTTGCTCGTTGTTGGGGTGGAATGAGAATACACCAGGATATAGTGATTCACCTCTTTCCTTGTTCAAGAGCTTGCGGATATCCCGTGCATGAATGTGACGGTACTTGCGAGCATCTGTAGACAAGCGATGCTGCTCTGCTAGGACCTCTCTCACTGTACCCTTGGGATTGAAGGGGATTGGCACAACTGAGACAAAAGGTCCGATTGCATTGTCGACATCCGCATCCAACACACGATCCGATATTGTCTCCGCAAAGACTGCACCCGGACTTCCCACGTAGCTCAAAAGCACAAGTCCAAACGCCGCGCGGACGATGGGTCCAACTGAAGAGACACCAAGTTCAGCAGCTTTTGCCTCTAATTGAACTGCTGGAACTGATAGTCGAACTGTCTCTGAGATGAAGTGGCAGTCCTGCTCCCGCTCAGGTACTGTTCTCTTTCCAGTAAGGTCGGGCCAGGCAGGTACGTCAAGGTCTGCATAGTCCTTCAGTTCCTCTTCCCAGAATCTCTGGGCTTCAAGGCATGTTTGGTTGCTGGGAAATACTGTCGGCAAGACATCTCGCAGTTGAGGTCGATTGGGCGTCTCGGAGGTGTAAGCACAGCAGACATCATCAGTGATGAACCCAAGTGACTGGCCATCATGCAAGGCGTGATGAATCGTGAATACCATGGTTTTGTCTCCACCATCATCCAGAATCGTAACAGCCCAAGGCGGCCGCCGGAAATAGTTTGCTTGATGTCCGTCCCGAATATCGGCAAGTCTTCGATCCAAGTTATGTCGATAACTCTTTGTTGTGCATTCAATACGCTTCCAGTCAATCTCGTGTTGTTCATAAATGATTTGAAGAATACCGAAATCGCTTGCATGTCCCGAGCTCTTCTTTTCAAGTGCAGCAAGTGGCAGGAAACCAGTTCTCAAGGCCTCATTGCCCTGACAAACGGCCGTCCAGGCCCCTTTGAGTCTGCTGAGGTCCACGTCAGAGTGTAGAGCAAAGAAGTGATTGCTCCAATACATCTCTGTCGTTGTCATTGTTTCGCTTAAAAAGCTCTCTTGAATCGCCCTTGCAGGACAGACGAAGAAGCTCTCCTGAATCAAAGCCGACACATCTTGATTCCATTCGTGGTTGAATTGTTCCAGCTCAAAGACATTCTCCACCTGCGAACTGTTGCAGGATGACCCGGCCACACTGGTCAGATCCCTGACGGTTTCACATTGGAGGACATCAATGACGGAGAGGGGGTAACCGGCTTCATTCAAGCGTGAGGCGAGGCGGATGGCTCGAATGGAATCGATACCCAAGCTTCGAAGCCTACTCGACTCTGTGAAGAGGGATACCGAGACATTCCCCAGCAGTGAAACATTGGAGATGACGGTGTCCCTTAATTCACGATCAACCTCATCAATTGCTGCTTTGGGATTCTCATCTCGAGCACCGCAGGCTCTCTCCCAGCTCTCCACATCCAAGTCCGCGTACACAGCCTGAAGGGCACGTCGATCTGCCTTGGCTGACTGTGTTTTGGGGATACTCGGAACAACCAAGAAAGTAGATGGGATCATATGGACCGGGAGAGTGACAGACGCTTCCTTGGTAGCAGAACGGGCGATACCAATCGCGGTCTCATTCAAGAGCATGGTCTGCGCCTCTTCGCCAGGTTGGACAGCCTGTGGGGCGGCAATGAATGCAACAACAGCATCATTGGGTCTATCAGGACGGTTCAACACCATGGTTTCAATAGATTCAGCCAACGGGTGGCAGTGTCGTAGAGTAAAGCTGATTTCACTGAGCTCAACACGAATGCCGCCAAGTTTGACAAGGTCGTCCGCTCGGTTCAAGTATTCCAGCGAACCATCTGAAAGCATGCGGACAAGATCCCCAGTGTAATAGAGAATCTTCTTTGCGTCTTCGTTCCACACGTATCTCGCCTTGTTTGTCTCGGGTTGGTTCAGATATCCAGGAGATAACTGCGGGCCGCCCAGGGCCAACTCTCCGACAGCATTCTTCATGACGAACTTCTTGTCTCGTGTGACGAATACAGAGACGGACTTCAATGGCCAGCCTATGTTTCCACTCTTCACATTCTTGTGCTCGTTTCCAAACTCGCGAAGAGTAGAAACAATTGTTGCCTCGGCTGGACCATATGTGTTGAAGGCTCTCATATTCTGTCCCCAGTCATCGGCCACAGGCTGTGGAAGTTTCTCGCCAATCATGGTGATGGTCTGTAGGGTCTTGCAAGCACTTCTCTGAAGACCAGCTGAGAAGGTAGGTGTAAGATGAGCATGAGTCGCACCAGTGACATTGGCGAGTTCAGCAAATGAACCAAGCATCACTTCCCGAGGCGCAGAAATCAGCACTCCACCGCAGCTCCACGTGAAAAAAATATCCTGGATGGAAACGTCGAATGTGGGCTGGGAGAACTGGAGACATCGAACAGCCTCTCCATCTTTGCCTCCGGGAACTGCTTCTAACAAAGAATTGATACTGGTAAAAGCAGACGAATGAGTGATAGGAACGCCTTTGGGAGCCCCTGTCGTTCCACTGGTCCAAATCATATATGCCATCTTGGTTGGATATGCGAGAGGCATGCCAGAAGTTTGCATACTGACAAGGTGCTCGGACTTTTGCGTGGATGGGAATACATCGATGGGAACAACGCCGTTCGGCAGCCCAGCCTCGATCCGGATAGAGTCAACAGACGAGACTAGGACCAGGTTTGCTTTCGTTCGAACGATGAGATCATGACGACGCTGTGGTGGAGAGAAAACATCGATGGGACACCAAGCACCACCTGCCTTCAAAGTACCCAAGATGGCCACATACAACGCAGGGCTCTTTTCAATATGGATAGGAACGATTGACCCCGTAAGTGGTCCAAAGAGAGACACCAGGCGATCCGCAAGAAACTGGGCTTTCGCATTGAGCTCTCCATATGTCCAACAAATGTTGTTTGGGCTATGCTCGTTGAGTAGATCGCCTCTAAAAACTAGAGCATGATCATCAGGGTTAGACTTGGCGTGAGCTTCGAATTGAGAGTGGATGAGGGCGTTGGGTTCAAGTTCTTGAGGCGCAACCGGATCAAAGACGGACCTTACAGACACATCATTGATGAAAACGTTGCTCAAGTAGCTTTCGTCCGGATGCTTCAGGATGTGGGAGAGGACAAGTCCCATCTCATGGAGCATCAACTCAGCAGCTCCATGGTCCATGTGCTCATCGCTGAAACTAGCCCTGAGAGTCAGGCGAGAATCACTTTCTGGCCAGACTTCCACCATGACTGCAAAGTCATTCGCCATTGGAGGATGATGTATGGAGGTCCAGAGCGGATCACTCTCCAACCCGGCGTTGAAGTCCTGGTAAGCCAGAAGTGTATCGTAAGGAAGGCGTCCGTCTGCTGTAACCACCGAGCCGAGATGAGGCTGGAGATAGGACAATGATTCGGCGTTCAATGATACGAGATACTGTGAGATCGAGCGGTTGGTCCACTCAGCTCCATTATCTTGATCTTTGTTCAGGTTGATGCGAATAGGGACAGTGGTGAACGTAGGGCCGACGCAGTCCTCAGTACGAGGATCCAGTCTCCCTGAAACCACACTTCCAATCACAACATCTTGCTCTGGTGTTCCAGAGTACGCCAACAAAATGGACCCCCATGCCGCTTGGAGGACAGAAAGCGGTGTCACTCCCATGCTCTTGGATGCTTGCTTCAACTCGTTGTATCCAATAGGGGAGTTGACTTGAACCATTTGAGCCTTGGGTTTTGAACTTGGCTGATATGGGGTGACTGATGGGAATGCAACTGGTGAGTGACTTTCCAGATGCTTGTTCCAGAATTGTGCACTCGCCTCAGAATCTGCCGAGAAATGATGATGCACAATGTGCTCCAAGGATGTGCGGTCTGGTAGATGCTTTCCCTCGTAAGCAGTGGTAACATCCTTGAGAAGAAGTTGCAAAGAACCACCGTCGAAGATACCATGGAACATGCTCAGTACAACAGCAGTCTGGTTCGTGGAAGAGATGAGGGAAATGTGTGAAGGAGTTGTGCCAATATCAATCTTCAGTTCTGCGTTTCGAAGAGCCAACTCAAGAATGGCATCGTAGTCGCCCTTCTCTGAATCAGTGGTGTATGTGCTCCAAATGGTGTTGGCAAAGGCGTTCTTCGGCTTGAGGATGCACTGAGCGAAAGGAGAGATCTCATCATCAAGATGACAAAACACTGTCCTGAAAGTGTCGTAGCGACCCATCACCGTATTCCAAGCGCTGATCAACCTGTCGATGTCTACACCGTCACAAATAGGCATGACAGAATGGTAGATGTACGATGGTGTAGACGCAGCTGTGCTGGATGAGCTCCGTAGGAAGCTAGCGAGCATTCCTGACTGAGTCGCTGTAGTCGGCAGCACAGTCTGGATCTGGTCCTGAAGCAACCCAAGTCGTTCAGCGCAGACGGGCAAATTCCTCTTGGCAAAGGAATCAAGGAGCTTCTGAACCTGTATCTCCTTCGCAGCGCTATTCGAGTCGGAGCCTTGTACCTGAGAAGCTTGCACAACCTTTGATGTCAAAGCTTTGACAGTAAAGGATTGAAGGACGTCCCCGACCGTCAGTCCACCGATTGAGTGATCTCTCAACCTCTGAAGAAGTCGTACTGCTCCAAGACTGTCCAGACCAAGCGATGCCAAGGATGCCTCTGGATGGATAGCAGAGCTCCCTTCGCCGACAGTCTCGCTCAGGGCTGCTATGACTACAGCTTGAGTCGAAAGTTGCAAAGATTCGTCCTCCACCTTGACCTCATCGTGGGTGGTAGGCAGATCTTGAGACGTCGAGGGAACAAGGAACTCATGACCTCTGCCCATTTGCAATAGGTCGGAGTGGATTCTCTTGCGATCGACCTTGCCAGAGCTTGACCGTGGCAGGGCATCAAGAAAGATGTAGCTTGATGGACGCATGTAGGCAGGCAAGAACTTCTCCGAGCAACGAGAGCAGTTGTCAACAATAGCTTGCTTCTCATCCGAGGACTGCACAGTGGCCACTATGCAAGCAACGATCTGCTCACTTCCTGGTTGATTCCCATTTGCTTTGGAGACGGCAGCAATCAACTCGGTCACGCCGGGTACTGTAGCAAGAACCGACTCAATCTCACCCAGCTCGACACGACGGCCGCTCAGTTTGACCTGATCTGAGGTGATTCGCCCAAGGAATTCGATAAGCTGTCGGCCAGATTCATCCCAAACAATGCGCGCCATATCACCAGTGCGATACAGCCGACCGTAATCTGTGCTGGAGACATAGGCCTTGGCCGTCTCTTCGGGACGGTGCAAGTACCCCTCGCTGACTTGAGGGCCTCCTATGGCAAGCTCTCCGACAAATCCGGCTGGTACCACCTTGGGTTCTTGACTCCTGTGGTCCAGGATCAACATGGAACATGTTGGTAGAGCTTCTCCAATGATTGATCCTCGAACAAAGTGCTTCACTGGTGCCAAAAAGGTGCAGTTGATAGCAGCCTCAGTCGGGCCGTAGGCATTGACCAAAGTGTAAGGCGTAGCTGGTGATCGCAGACCAAAGTTATCGATGACAGTCCGATTCAACTTCTCACCCATAGTCCATAAGGACCGCAGTGTTGTGAGGTGAGATGGTCGTAGCAAAGAAGCTAAGCTGGGAGTAGCCATCATAATGGTTGCCCGTGCTTCATTGATGGTGCCTTCTGGGTCTGATAACGTCAGACTCCGTGGTGCAGAGCATAGCGTTCCTCCGTTGCTCAGGGTGACAAAAATCTCCATCAAGGATGGATCAAAGGTTGGGGCTGCAAACTGAAACCAGCGGAAGGCATCGTGTTGGGGAAGAGGAATGGCCGTTGAGTGCGATCCAATCGAGCATGCTGCTGCCAAATGTGACACCTCGACTCCCTTTGGTCTACCTGTAGATCCACTCGTGAATAGCAGATATGCCAACTGGCTGCTGGCAATGGGCGGTGCGTTGAAGTGATACCCTGTATCTGCACTCGACGTATCGTGGTTCAAGAGTGTTTTCAACCTGGATACCTGTGTGACATTGATCCAGGTAATCTCTATACCATCTTCTTCCCATGACTTAGGCTTTTCTCCAATGCCTAGTACAACGGGAGATCCAATATCCTGAAGAAGTTCTCGTATCCGCGCGAGAGGAGCTTCCATTGGCAGCGGAGAGAATGCAAAGCCGGCTTTGAGAACAGCGAGATAGGAGACGTATAATTCCGGGGAAGTTGACATGTAGACTGGCACAATGCATCGCCCCGTTTCATTGGTGTTTTGCAACACCAAGTCCCGTAAGTGACAAGCCAAGTAATTAGCCGCTTGATTGAGCATTCCATAGCTCAAAATTTGATGCTGCGATGGCTCTTTTGCGCTCGAGAGGGATAAGACGAAATCCAAAGCAGGAACACTTGGTGTTTTGGAGGCCCAATGCTCAAAACCAGCATGCAGAAGAGTTGGCTTGATGGGAATGTTCCAGTTGCTGCTGAACTGAGAAGGTGGTTCCATCAGAGGGGGGTGATTGAGAGCAGAGAGTTCGGGGACCATGGGGGCAGTAGAAATGACGGAGGTAGCAGGGGTACCAATATTGTTGGTTTCAATGAGCAATCGTGAAACAAAGATCTTGAGCAGTTGCGCAGCCGCTAACTTGGGAATGAGTTGGGAAGGGTAGGAGATGTGGACTACCACATTGTTTGCTGTCAGGTTTGGTCGAATATGCAAGACAAATAACTAGTTATGTCAGCTTCCATTCGAACAGCAGTCATTGGTAGGGCTTACATCTTGTTGTTCCAGCGTTGAGCCACCATCAGGGATGGATGTTCGCAGGTCCAGAGCGAATTGTATCTCCCCATCCTGATGGCAAGAGATATCAAACTCCTTCCAGCTAGGAACGAGAGATCCATCTTCCTGATGTGTACTCCGATCAGCCACCGCAGAGGCACTGGTAACCGATAGAGTCATCAGTGATGAGCCGGAAGATGAACCCCGAGCAATGACGAAAGAGACCTCATCGGCACCAGTCAAGTCCGACACGAATCGAGCGTAAACTTCGACAAGGTTTGTCTCGTTAGAAATGCCAGGGCAGAATGAAACATCTATTGCCTCGGTATAGCCCCTGACGTATTCCGTAGTCGGAGACAAATAGTGATCGATAGTATCCAATGCTGGGACTTTCGTGGCCGGAGGCGACCCAGGAGGGTCTCCATGGCGAACAATTGGCGGTTCCATGTCTTTCAGCAAGATGTCAAATCAATAAGCAACGTATTTCGTTTGTAGTAACGTCAAGAACTGAAAGTAACCTCAAAATCATAACTGCTACCCTTCTAAATACCTTGTATAATTATACAAACCTGACATCACCTCTACGGACTATTGACTAAAAAGACCACCCAGGTAGGGTTGCAACGGCAAGTGGGGGTTTCCCAATCCTGTTTGAACTGGCGTCATCGTTCCCAGACGAATGGGATGTTATCCTCTTGACGGATACATCCAGGTTGCACTGGGGGTGGCGTGGTGGTATGAAACCACGGTCCCTTTGTGAACGTCGGGATATCGTTCGGGAACGGAGGGACGGAGCCGCTTTCGAGCCGAGCCGCTCCTTGGAAGCCGAGGACGAGTGATGTTAAGAAATCCCCGGAGCAAGAAAGAATATACTCGTATAGAAAGGAGAAACGAGAGGGCGAGTTGTCCCTCTAACCTTAACGATATTTCTTACTACTTAGTTAGGTAATACTAAGTACTAAATTATAAATTTATCTTATATTATTATATTTTAATAATAATTAATTAATTAGTTTAATAATTTAAGCTATATAATATTATTATAGTTATAAAGTAGGTATTTAAAAAAAATATTAAATTTTTAAAAATATATATAATATTATTTTACTTTTTTTTTATTTCTTAAAGTATATTTTAAAAATTAAATAAAATATATATATCTAGTAATATATCTATATTGCCTAAAGTAATAATATTTTTTTTTATATTATTATTATTAATATATTAATAAAAGATCCTTAAATTTTAATAATTATTACCTAGTTTAGTACCTAATCTATACTTAACCTGGCAAGTTCAGTCAGGGAACATATCCATCAGATAATCATCTTATCAATCTACTGACATGGAGAACGTTTGTATCCCTCGTATTCCACTCTATGTGGATAATGGCCCAGGGACCAAATAATGCCGGGTATCCGATCCTGCCAAGCCCAAGGGTGTGTTCATTTCGCAATGACGTGCGCCCCCTTGCTTGGTGAAATTACGTACAATGTACTCACATTTTACTCACCCGTGGCATTAGCATCAAAGTCGGGCCGCTCACGCTCTACTGATAAAAAATCTTCAAAAGGCTTGTCCTAGCAGTAAATATCGGTTATGCATGTGATAAGGTTTCAAGATATCCGTTACGCACTCTAAAGTTTAGATTATCAATCTACTAAGCGGAAAGACTAGACTGGTTGGTGTGTTAATGTGTTCCCACAAATTACATGTCACAACTCATAATCACGTTACGACGGGTGGAGGATATGCAACGTTGAACTGGGATAACCAACCAGGTTGAACGGGGGGGAACCAACATGTGTTGAACCAACGGAGATCATGATTTTTCCGGGAGAAATCCCTCACAATGATGCACCCTTGAAAGACACTCTCGTAAGATAATCTACATCGCTCCATCCTGTCCTTAATCCTTGACTTGCACATCTTTTGTCGATCCTTGGGGGCTAGGCCGTCATCGGAGTTGCCGCATGGTTGACCGTCTTGAAGGCCTTCTGTCGCTCTCTTCCGGTCCTCAGCCCACGCCGACCTTTTGTACACTTTTCAGCATAGTGTCGACCCTCTAGCCAAGGCATCAGTGTAGGTCCTGCGCCAGCTGTCACGCCAGGGTCGAACAGACAATGTCATCAAGTACACCACCGAGTGTGCGTAAGGCATCGCGCCTTCAACTGGTAAGTAATCGGACAGTTCATGGTGGCTGGAACTCAGATTGACCTAATTTAGGCCCAAAGAGTCAAGAAAGCTGTACCAGCCACGAAAGAAGCCACCCGACAATTATTCGCATTCATACGACTATTATTCTCCCTGGACTATACGAAGCTCGACGTTCTTCTTATCACCGCCGGTACCTTTTTCGCCATTGCCTCGGGAATTCCCTTTCCCCTCCTCGGCATCGTTTTCGGTGAATTGATCAACGATCTGAACACAACGACCTGCTCCGAGTCCGAAACGGCGTCGAGCGATGTCACAGAAAGTGTGCGACGAAAGGTGTTCTACGTCATCTACCTCACAATCGCCAATTTCTGCTTCATCTACATTCACTGCAGCTGCTGGAGTTTTGTCAGTGAACGCATCGCCCGAAGATACCGCCGACGATTCTTCCAAAGCATTGTCAGACAAGATACCGCTTATATTGAAGGACTACCCTCTGGCGATGTCATATCACGGTTGGTGCGCGACGTTGAAGTCGTACAGTCCGGTACCTCTGAGAAGGTCGGCATTCTCATTTCAACCGTCTCATACTTTGTCACCTCGTACGTCGTCGCCTTCATCAAAGCGCCCACAATCGCAGGCATGCTCGTCTCGGTGGTGCCCTGTTACTTCTTGATGTCATACGTTGGAGGTTATTTCATCAAGAAATATACGAATCGTATCACCGTACACGTCGACGCCGCCACTACGATTGCTTCGTCCAGTCTGTCACATCTACCTCTCGTCAGTGCCTTTAGCTCTAGCGATCGTCTTGTGAAGCTGTTCTCCGATCACCTTCTCGGGTCACGAATGGACGCTCTCAAGAAGGCCGGCACTCATGCTGTGCAACTTGGTCTCCTGTACTTCATCGCTTATAGCTCCAATGCTTTGGCTTTTTGGGCTGGTTCTCGTTTAATCGCCGACTCGGTGGAATCAGATCGAGGTGACGTATCCGTGGGTGCGGTTTACACTGTCATTTTCGTCCTCATCGACGCGTCTTTTATTCTCAGTCAAGTTGCACCATTCGTTCACACCTTTGCCGCTGCCGCCGGCGCGTCCGATCGACTTCTATCTGTCATACACAGGGAGTCTCGTATTGACGGCACATCGGAGACAGGCGTCAAGTCTGCTCCCTTCGGTCAGGAGGACATTGTCTTTCATGATGTGCACTTCACCTATCCCTCACGTCCTGATGTGCCCGTCTTGAATGGAATCAACCTGACGATCCCCCCTCGAAGGCATACGGCGATTGTGGGACCATCTGGAGGTGGCAAGTCTACCGTGGTGTCACTTCTAGAGCGTTTCTATGATCCTTCATCTGGTGAACTGCTCATCGGTGATCAAAACTTTCGAGATTTGAACGTCAAGTACCTTCGAGGCACAATCGGATATGTACAGCAAGAACCAACACTGTTCGACCGCTCCATTCTAGAAAACATTGCCGACGGGTTGGTGAACTCTTCCAACGAGGGTCACAAGGATTTAGCTCCCTTTGTCCTTGATTCCACCCTAGCTGATCTGGCAGCAAGCATACGCAATGGCACAAGTGAACAAGAAGCCATTGAAGGTCTTGACCCGAGAGTAGCTAGAATTGTTGAACTTGTTCGACAAGCTGCGGCGAGTTCCAATGCCCTGTCCTTCATTGAAACACTCCCATACGGCCTAGCCACCAATACAGGCTCTGCCGGCAGTCAACTGAGTGGTGGACAGAAGCAACGAGTTGCCCTTGCACGCGCCCTGGTTCGTGAGCCCTCGCTTCTTATTCTCGATGAGGCGACAGCAGCATTGGACTCGAACAGTGAGGGTCTGATTCAAGATGCGCTGGCGAAACTTCAAGACCGCGTCACTATGGTATCAATCGCTCACCGATTGGCAACCGCTAAGGATGCTCACAAGATTGTGGTCGTCGACAAAGGTCAAGTGGTTGAAGAGGGTTCTCACTCTGACCTCGTTGCGAAGGGCGGCGCTTATGCCAAGATGGTCGAGTTCCAAAACCTGGAGACTGTGGATATGCCAACGATCCTTGAGGCATATGTGAGCCGTGATACCAGTTCTTCTATCCACGGTGAATTGGATGGCTCGGCTGCCAAAGAAATGGCAACCGATGTTAGCCTTTCCAAGACCCCTGGAGAAGAAACAAAGACGCAGACCGGGTCAGACGAGACAGTGGAGGAGGAGGGTGATAAACCAAGGCCCCCCAGGTGGTTCACCTTGAAGTTCACATTCGCCTTGGTTCGCCCCAATCTAGGTTACCTCGTCCTCGGTCTTTCTGCATCCGTCGTTATTGGTGGCAGTTACATAGCGGAAGCTGTCATCTTCGGTCACACCATCAGCAGCTTAAGCCTTTGCACCGGAGCCGATAACATCCGCCACGGAGGGCACTTGTATGGACTTTTGTTCTTTATCATGGCCTTGGTCGAATTCTCGGCAAACATTGTCAGTGGATGTGCATTTGGCTGGGCCGCCGAGAAGATCCTGACCCGAATTCGAATCCTTTCTCTTCGATCTCTCTTGAGCCAGACCATAACATGGCACAACTCGGATGGTCGCACTCCCGGAACGCTGATTAGTTACATCATCAGCGATGCCAGTGCACTGAGCAATATTTCTGGTTCTACGATCGGTCTTCTTCTTGCCGCCGCTGTCAACCTGGTTGCTGGACTCGTCGTTTCTTTCGTCCTCGCATGGAAGATCGCTATCGTGCTCGCCCCATGCATCCCGGTCCTCCTTGCTTCAGGCCTGATGAAGCTTCGCACGCAAGCCAAGTTTGCCGAGCGACATCAGAAAGCATTTGCTCAAGCAACTTCCATCACTGTCGAAGCCGTTGACAACATTCGGATAGTGTCCGCTTTCTCCTTGGAGAGGCAGTCGAACGCGCGATATGAGCTAGCATTGCGAGCACCCTATCGCGAGACGCTACGTTCAATTGCATTCGGCAACATTTTCTTAGCCCTGGCCTTCAGTATCAGCAATCTCGTATATGCTCTAGCTTACTGGTGGGGTACTCGACAAGTGGTTGCCGGTCTCTATTCCCAAACCCAGTTCTTCATCATTCTACCTGCTCTTCTATTCAGTACCCAGTCATGCAGTCAGATGCTCGCCCTTGCACCCGACATTTCCAAGGCAGGACTTGCTGCATCCAACATTACGGAGCTGCTCACTACAAGGTCGGCGGATGACGAGCTGAACCCTCAGAGCTCAGGCAAAAACCACCGTGACTACAAGCTGCTCCTCTCTGAGAAGCCCCATGACATGGAGAAGGCAGATTCCAAGCCAGACGGAACGGCTCCCAACGTGCCAGTTTCATCCGGTCAGGGTATGAACATTCAGTTGCAAGACGTCCACTTCGAGTACCCGTCACGACCGGGACAGCCGGTACTCTGCGGAGTCAACTTGAACATTCAGGCTGGCCAGTTTTGTGCCTTGGCTGGTCCCAGTGGGTCGGGAAAGTCTACAATCTTTGCCATGCTGGAGCGGTTTTACCGTCCTAACCGTGGAGCCGTGCTGATGGACGGAACCGACATTACACGCCAACTTGGAACCGAGTTCCGAGATGATATAGCTCTCGTTCCCCAAGAGAACGTACTCTTCGAGGGCTCCATCGCCTTCAACCTTGGTCTAGGCGCTCGACCTGGCCACCAACCAAGCCAGGAAGAGATGGAGGAGGCATGTCGCGCGGCCAGTATTCACGACGTGATAATGGCTCTGCCCGAAGGTTACCAAACAAAGTGCAGTCACGATGGCAAGCAATTTTCTGGCGGTCAGCGACAGCGGCTATCAATCGCACGCGCTCTGTTGCGCCGGCCACGGTTGCTGTTGCTCGATGAGTCTACCAGTGCTTTGGATGGCGAGTCAGAGAGGCGGATCCAAGATGCGCTTATGGCTTTGAGAGGTCGCACAACTATCATCGCCATCGCGCATCGCTTGAACACGATCCAACGCGCCGACTGCATCTACTTGATTGAGGGAGGTCAGTGTGTGGAGCAAGGCACGCATAATGAGCTTATTGAGCGCAGCGAAACATATCGCACAAGCGTTGCCCAACAATCCATCCAAGCCTAAGGCGGAACCATAAGCTTGAATAGATCATAGAATCTGTGAACCGTATTTGCCATAGATCGATATATTAATACCACCCGTGATGCCGGATCATAGAAGCACTCTCGAACTGCTCATTCATGTGAGGATATACTTTACTTTGGAGATGGGTCCGGTAATTCCCTTCTTGGTCTTCCCAACTCCGTTTTCCCGTTGTCTGCCGAACTACCCTGCATCAGCCAAGAGGAGATGGGGCCAGACCGCGCTAAGCTCGGTTATGTACCAAGGCGAAATGCCAAGCGATGCCAATGTTATCTCCCGCTTATATCCAGAGTGGCCATTAGCTTCAACGCTAAGAAAGGGTCCACTTGGCATGCCAAGGGGGCGAATTTCTCCGAGTTTTTACGGTAGGTACTTTTGTTTTCTTGCTGCCTAGTTTTTTATGAAACTGTCACATGAAGATCTTATCGAACAAGCATAACTTTATCAATCTTCTGGCTGACTTATCCACCATAACAAAGGAGTTATGTAGGGCTATGCTGCATAAATACAGCACACGGTGGTCGCTGACGGCTTTGCAACGACACGATCCGATCGGCCAGCATCCATGTCAGCCAAGACGGGCACCATCACGTAGACCATGATTTGCATGCAGGTCAGTCAAAATTACACACTATATATTAAAAAGCTGTTACAATTTCCACAACTCTTGACGCGTGCGCGATATCCTCGCCAATGTAACAATACAGGTGAAGTAAACTTTCTGGTAGGAGCCTGCCATGCTAACTAGATGATGGTTCCCTTGTTCTGGGCCTTGTTCACGTTGTAGTTCTTCCACATAGCAACACAAGGGATGGCCAGGATGAGAATGGCGGTAGCGCAAATGCAGTTGTACTTCTGACTGTATCCCCAGGCGTAGTTGATGGCATCGCGAGTGGCGTCGCCAGGGGGGTACAGCATCTGAGTTTGTGAACCGCCAAGGTAGATTACACTCCAGTTGCCCGCCGTTTCCGGAGGTAGCCGGTCTTGAAGAGCGTCTGGGAATGTGTTGGTGTAGATAGCGTTCGCCACAGCAAAGCCAATGGCTCCGCCAAGGCTGGCAAACAAGTTGAGCAGGGCCAGCATCATGGGCACACCGTCACGGTCAGCCGAGGCCATGACAGCCATATCCTCACCAATGACAAGAGTACCACCAGCAAAGGCAATGAAGATCTGGCACATGATGACGTAGCCAATATCGTCGTCCTCGCCTCGGAAGTGAATCATGAGGCCTGCTCCCAGAAACATCAGGGGGAGACCAAAGAAGAGACAGGCATACTTGAAGTGCTTGGTGTGGCGGATGTAGATTCCAAACACGACACCCCAGAAACAAGAGCCGATGTTGTAGATCTGGGTCATGTATCCCGTATCGGAAATGTCCAGGTTGTAGACGACTTGGACAAAGTAGTAGAAGTACTGGTCCCAAGAGTAAAAGCTGAAGTACAGAATAGCAGCAAGGAGGCAAGCTCCGAGTACAGTTCGGTTCTTCAAGAGCTCCCACCTAACAAAGTGCTTCTGGGCACCATACTTCTCCCAGGCGGCAAAGACGAAGAACAGGAGGAAGCCGATGATGACCATGGCGATAAAAGTGGCCGAGGAGTAGCCAGCACGACCATTGCTGGTAAGGCTGAAGGGCAGAAGGAACAAGACAAAGGCTGCCATAAGAAGGAATGCGCCAATAATGTCGAATTCGTGAAGGTAGTAGATGATGGACTGGCTGGTGGTGCGACCGCTTGGCGTCCTAACAAACAGGCCCATCTTCTCAGCCTTGAGCTGGAAGAACTTGAAGACGACAGCCAGTGGGACAAAGACAAAGGTCATGATGATGCAAAAAGCACCCACAGCCCAGCGCCAAGATGCATTCTTGATGAAGGACTGAGCCGCAAGAGGACCTGTGAAAGCCGTGCAGATGAAGGGAGTGCTGACAAAGGCAAAAGCAAAGGCTCGGTTGCGCAGACCCGACGTATCGGCAACAAAGACATCCATGATGAAGTAAATGGCGTAGTAGCCAATCCAGTATAGCACATAGCCTGCCGCATAGCCATCAGGGCCCTTGCAAGAGGCGATGATGATCATGCCTAGGAGGTAGACGGCGACAGCGATGAGGAAGCCCTCAGCTCTGCCCCAGAGGTTGAGGATTTTGGCAATGGGCAACTTGAGGACGCCACCGATGATGGAGGACAGGATTTGGGCCGTGGCAATCTGGGGGGCTTGCGCGAAGTCTGAGTAGGCGTAGAAGGTAACGTTGTTGAGAATCGACTGCTGAAGGGCCAGCATAAAGAAGCAGACCCAAATCCTAACAGCTTGTTAGTCCACACATTTCGAAATGAATCCATAACAGATTCCAGAAAATACTGGTCGACGGGCAAGTACATACCAAGCATAGGTCATGTAAACAGTGTTTTTTGACCACACCAAAGCTGCGGCTTCAGCCTTTTGGATACCGACCGGGGCGTCAGCCGTAATATTGGTAGGATTTTCGATAATTTCCTTCTCGTTCTTCTCCTCCAGACTCAAGTCGCTGGACGATGGTCCGGAAGCCAAGACGCCGCCTTGGTCGGCCCCCTTGTCGGGCTGGGTGGTTTCATCGAGACCATTGGGGTTGTCTGTAGGTGAGGCGGCTCTTGGACCGCGAATCCTGTCAAGGACACCCATGATGGATGGTGTTGAGATTCTTCAGATAATCAAACAGATTGATAAGATAAAGCAAGGGAAAGAATAGGGTTTCAACGCAGCACATGCGACGAAGCGGCAATGTATATATCATCCTCCCAAGACCCACAAACCCCACGAGCGCCCCCGCGGGCGAAGAGACAGAATGATGTGACTTTTTAGGTCAGCGACCGTAAGTCGGCAGCGGTAATATGCAGTGCTTGCATTCCCGATGCTGGGAACGACCGGAACGACCGGCACGGGATGGTGGGGATGGACCATGAGGATTTGGCCCGAAGGAAGTGAACGACCAACAGAGATGTCTTTGTTGGTTCAGAACCCTGGTCACTATTGATCCTTTTCAATCGGCCCGCAGAATTAAGGGGCGGTTACTCCGTAGATCACAGAAGGAAAAAAAAAAAAAAACACGCACGCACGCGACTCTAAAATTCACCCACACCTCAGCTTCAACCAACACGACGAGATCACTTTGAGTGACAGTGTATGTCAAGGCTTGGCCGAAAGCGGAGTGCGGTTCAAGAGGTGATATTTAGCTACAGTCCTACAAACGTCAATTGGCACAGAGTTAGAGTGACGTGTTTCTCGTCTACACTCCTGAGTACGAGGACATTTGTTAGCCCACCCATGTACTTGAACCAAAATCAGGGAGTCAAGTCAGGTTATTCTTAGCAGTGACGATGCGATCAAACCGTACCATGGCAAAAAGAGGCGTGTTGGTTCCTTCCAACAGCTCACCCCCACTCTCAAAGGAACGAACGAGTCACGGAACTTCAGGTACATCGAGAAAAAACCATGTTCCATGGCCACATCGGCAAGGGCGAGTGTCCAGGCTTACACGTTACATTCGACCGGAATTGGTGACAACCGGAAATGCACAAAACACGTGCTCTGACCCCACTTTCCCGGAACCTCCTTATCAATCATCATCGGATCGCTACGGGATCATAACACTCCTGCAGGGTAGTAATTGTACCAACAATAGGTCCCTTGGTCATGAGATCTTGGTAGTTAAATGGTTGTTGGATTGAACTGAAGTTTGCTACGATCGAGTGTGATGGTGGCTATTGCGAAAGGCGAAGGATTCCTTTGTGATGTCTCTGTGCACGTGAGACGTTGTTCTGTATGACTGGGCAAAGCCGCGTAATAAATAATCCAGGGTAAGGTAAGGGTAATTAAATAAAGTTATACTCTATCTAAAATAGACTTAAAGAATATATATATAATTTATTTTTTTTAGCTTTATTATACTTAAAATAAGAATTAAAGTATTTTAATTAAACCTTAATAATCTTAATAATAAAGGCTTTATACTTAAAGCCTAAGTCCTTAATATACTTATAATAATAAGGTTTATCTATATTATTATTAATAGCTTTAATAATAAGCTTATTTATAATAAATAAGTTACCTCTTAATTAGCTAAAGAGATTAAAATCTTAATCTCTTTACTTAAAAGCTCTCTTTATTATTAACCTTTTAATTATCTTTATAATTTTTAATTAATTAAA